>AWUE01013332.1:0-28821 GCA_001974825.2 Corchorus olitorius
GACAGTGCCCCTATGCCTAAATATTTAACCCCCTTGAGAAAAATTTGGTATACGCCTTTAATTTTGATAAATTGTTAACATTACATACTGAATTATTTGTTTTTCTGCTCCTTAACATTAATATATATATATATATGCTTTTTTGGTTGACAACAAATAATGAATGAATAAGCAAAAGACCTAAATCTACCGAATAAACACTGCATTTTGTGGAATAAAGGAGAGATACGCAGCTGGGCTATAGAAAACATGCCAACGTACCAGAGGTACCTTCTTAAAGTTATTTATTTAGTTATAACTTTCCTGAGTAATATTCTTTTCCGGTACTAATGAATAAATGAAATCAAAGTAGAATTCAGCATCGAGAATCATTGCCATTATGTAGGGTTAGCTACCCGAATAGCATCATCACTCATTAAAAATATCAAGAAAGCAACCTTGCAACAATATCAATGTTATCATTTAAAGTACAGGCATTTCTTCTGCATCCCAAATGATGCAAAAATCATCCTACGAAGAGCAAGTATGGTATAACTAGCCTTAGAAAGATATATATCCTCTTGTTTATCTCCTTTAGTTGGCACATGCATCACTTGAGAAGAGATCTTGTTAAATGTTCACGTGCTGTAGCCAATGCTTGACTTATGGTCTGGAAAACACCATGTGTTAGTAAGGTATTGCTACTTCAATATTTAACTAGTTAAAGATTTCATTTCTGCTTTATGGGGTATGAAATAATCAGAAGAAGATGAATGTAAAGAGGACAAGTGTTGTTTTGCTTGTTTCAGGAGTAAGGGCCACAATACCTGCTCAGACAAAGGAGCTCCAGCATCGATACTATGACTAGCAACCTTCCCCGCAATGACATTTGCATCAGTTTCAAGAATGATGCTGCACAGAGATAATAAAGAGTCAAACAAGCTGATAAAACACACACCTTTTGTTCCGTTGGTTCTAACCTTCCATTTCTCCCCCATTCAAGACATCCAAACATAATTACTGCAACTGTCTATTGCATGCAAAACTTAGAATCATACAAGCCCTCACATTTTTACTAACCAAATTCAGATAAATACCAAAGACATTTAGAAACAATCCTATTCTAAAAGAAAACTTTCTAATGAAAGATCATGCAACTAAATCAATTCAACTTATCAAGGCATAACAATGAGTGATAATTCATACCCGCCATCCACAATCTCATCAAGGCATAACAAAATAAGATCCAAGTTCTCCAGTGCCTCTTTCTTGTCGACTGTGCCTCTGAAACAGGAGGTAGAGAACACACGTAAAACAAAGTCAAAATTAGGAATAACAATATTACACACATACATATGTACCAAAAGATGGTATTTGTAGAAAGTATTATGAAAAACCTAAGGAGAATTCCAACTGCATCAAAAAATCCCTGGAGTACTGTGGCCAAGATAATCTCATTCTCATTTTCGCCTCCGGTGACAAAGAAGTGAAGGTCTTGAACAAACTTGTAAACAACAACATAGTTCTCAAACATTGTTATCTCAGCTGTAAAGAGAAGATAGAAATGCCATGTTAGAGTATCAACATGAACCAACTATTGAACCATGCCAAACCAGAATAGCGAAAGTAAAGTTCAAAACAAAATATCCTAGGTAAACCCTTCACATGCAAGGAAACAACCGTTGCGATTCTCAATTCCCATGAATCCATTAACTCAACAATGTCAACTTTTCTGATACATCCATTTGATTTAAACCCAGAAAGCAAAGTTCAAAACAAAATATTGTATGTAAACCTTTCACATGCAAGGAAACAACCTCTTCGATTCTCAAATCGCATGATGCCATTAACTCAACTATCTCAACCTTTCTGATACATCCATTGATTTACATGCATATACTTGGATCATACCACATGCAAGGAAGCATTAACATAAAAAAACACAATGGATAAAGTAATCCACCTTCGGTGCGGGCATTAGTCTTCTGTGTTTTGGTGAAAATAGCTTTCTCGAAGGCTTCCTTTGCAGCATTTGTGGGCCAATCATCTGAATAGTACTTGACTGCTATACGTTTCCCTTCCGAATCCAACAGAAGGATATTTTTGATTGAAGGACACAATTCCTACAAACAAAAAAAGGAATTGAATTTCCCATAACAACATCAAATTCACCTAAGAAAGCTTCACGCTCATCAAAATCTATAAAATGCCAATTTAGTTTCAATTCAAATTGCTTTTCTTTTAGCTCTAAAAGAAAGAGCTTGGATCTGAGTCTAATTCTTTGTTAAAGAAAAACTATAAACTAAATTAAATATAGATGTGAGGTAAATAAACTTAGATCTACGCTATAGATAGCTTCGTGTAGCAAAAGCAGATCTCTAAAACGCAAAAAAGAACTAGATTTTTTTTTTTTTGTTAAAGATTCATATTTCATATAATAGTAATTGAAGCAATTCGTAGTCAAAGAGAGAAAAATAAGCTGACCATTTTCCCTTGTTTGGTTAGATTTTCTCGGAAAAGATCGGAAAATTCTTGACAGATGTTCCTCTGAACTGTAACTGTGAACGTTTCAAGCGAAGCGAACGGGAAACTGGTAAATGGAAAATCAAAAGACCAGTTTTTTTTTTTAATTTTATTTTTTAAAAATTATTTTTAAATTAAAAAGCCTGGGCCTAAAGCCATATTCATGGCCCGTATCGAGTCGGGTTAGGCCCATGAACAAATAAGTCTTCATCTTGGCCCGGGCAGGCTTCTTCCTTCTGGAATCAGTAGATTTTTTTTCTTTTTTGCGGCTTGAAAGTGAAATCAAAACCGAAGCACCGTCAAGCGTGGGCGGCAAATGATCAACCGAATGCTCCGTAATCCTATTTTCACGCTCCCTAAGTCTCAGGTGGCTTAGCTCCTCCATCGATTCAAAAGAATCAAAACTCTGTTCATCTCATTTTCCAGTCAAATTTTTACTTCTACTTTGCTTCTCTTTCCAGGGGCCCCTCGCTTCCCTGCAAATCCTTTTTGGACTTCATGGACGGTAAAAACCCTGAAATTTCTATGTTTCTAGTTAAGAATAGAATCTTTCGAGCTTATTGATCATTACATTTTGAGTTTTCCTTTCCTTTTCTGTGGTTACAGTATGTTTAATATGAACTCAATTAAAGTCTTATTTTTGGATTTGTTAATTTGAGAATCTATTGGTTTTTTTAGATTTTGAGAAAATGCGAATGAAAATCATAGTATAATTGAATAATTTGTTTAATCTGCTCTTTGTTAGAGGATTCTTTTTCTTGTATGAATATGTATTTTCTTTACTTATATGCAGTTCCAGTACACAAGTGAGTGAGATTCCTCATAATCCTATTGGAATATCGTCAAATAAGAATTCCATTTATGGATTTAGAACGTTTTGCACTCGCACTGATAAAGGTGCGTGATGTCCGTAGATCATTTTATAACATTTATGATATCATGTGTATTCCCTTATCAAGCCATACATTCTAATTTGGGGTCTGGACTAGGTTTTAAGACAGTCTGGCCATTTTTCAAGTCTGATTTAATAATTGCTCTTTTAGAAGAGTCGTCGAGAAGTCACTTTCACCATCGTTCGAGAAAATGGATTGTTAACATTTTTGAAATAGTTGGTTATAAAGGTTTAAGTGACGCTTTGCTATGTTGAGAATTTGAGATATTATGCTTTGTGAAACAAAGTGCTTTTTGCATTAGCTTTACACCAGCAGTGAGACAAATTGATGCAATCTTAGTGTTATTTTATTTTATTCTATTTGGGGGCCAGATGCAATTTTAGTTCTATGGTTCACTTAAGTTATAATTGTAACGTATTCATCAAAATGTATGTATACTCTGTACTTCTTTCATCTTTGTGCATGTGTGTGTTAGAAACTTAGAATTAGATCAGTTTCTTTGGTATCCTAATAGTCTCTTGTTTTCTCCTTTTCTACTCCATGCTTCATAGCTCTGTTTTTATGGCTGGATCCTAAAGTATCCATGTCTCTTGATCCCCAGATAATCTCGTGCATTATCTTACTATTCTGAGCTTAAATTGTGGAATTGAATGTCATTAGGAGATGTTGGAGGGATAAATTGGCTATGTGAGGTCTGATTAAGATGGTTTATTTCCTTGAATAAAAGACGTAATCCTTAGAACATGCTTTTTTATTGTGAAGTAATATTAGTCTTATGGGATTAAACTTGCAGCATCGGTTGATACATAGTTACTTCTCTTTCCCTCCCTTTTCGGTTTGCTTGTTTTGTACTATATATTGGCAATCTTTGGTGTATAATGTGTTCTGATGAAATAAGATTTGATCATGATGGATCTCTTGTTGTCTCGTGTCATGTGGTTTGTTGGCCATGTTAGATTTATTGACCAAGAAGTGTGTACCATGCAACTCAAAGGATCTACGCCCCATGACTGAAGAAAGTGCAAATGAACTAATTTCAAAGGTATGTCTCTAAACATTTATTAATTTTCTTCTTTACATAAAGCGAAATTTCTTCACTGTTCAAGTTTGACCAGGTAGATGGTTGGACTTTAGTAAATGAAGGCGGTACATCGAAGATAAAAAGGTCTTGGAAAGTGAAGAGTTTTACCAAAGGGTTGGAAATGTTTCAACTCATAGCTGATATTGCTGAAGCCGAAGGTACTTTGCACAATGCTTTTTTCCCTAGGTCCCTAATTGAAGAAAATGACTGTATTTGACTTACATTGAGATTTTGATCTTTACACGAATGAGCAAAAATTTTGTGGGTTAATGCAGGCCATCATCCAGATCTGCACCTTGTTGGATGGAACAATGTGACAGTTGAGATATGGACGCATGCAGCTGGTAAGAATCATCCTGTTTATGGAAATACTCTCATTTCCTGTTCTTCATTTGTGAAAAGTCATAGTTCAAACGTGTTCGTTCATCCTTCACAGGTGGACTGACAGAAAATGACTTCATACTTGCCGCCAAGATCAACGATCTGGACCTGCACCATCTCCTGAGAAAGAAGGTTACTGCCTGAGAATAGAATTCTGCAAGCTCTACAAACATATAACTCTGAGAAAATAATGTTCTTTTTCACTTTTCTGGAAGTCGAGACATGCAAGTTAGAAGAATTATGTTAGGCGACTTACCTCTTCTTTAATATTTTGTTGTGGCTCAAGATCTTTGACATTGTTCAAAAGCTTTTATTAGTTTATTATATCATTTAAAATTTGGACTTCCCTTTTGGATTCTAGGATTATGCATGAATAGATAACCGAACGGGTCATGCTATTTCACAAATCCCGCATAGTAATGTGTCATCAAAAATTGTGACGCAAAAATATTTGGTTTTGCCTTTCTCCATTGGTCTAGTCTCCAACGAGGTTCTGGTGCTTCAGGTTTCAATCCTTAACTAGACCAGGTGGCTATTAACTCTGGCTTATGCGGGAGTCATTGATATCCAAAAAAAAAGGGGTATCTCAAGCTCCAATCTTCCCAACAAATACGCTTTCAGAGGATTAAACTTGTATTTTCACCCTTATCGGGTGGAAGCCGCTTTCAGAGGATTAAACTTGTATTTTCACCCTTATCGGGTGGAAGCCGCTTTCTATCTCGATCAATATTTCTGGTTAAGGAATTGGGTCATTCTTGTAGCCTTAAGTGAGCAGATATTTGTAAATAAATACGGTTACTAATAGTATTAAACAATAAATTGAAGAAAAAATTATGTGGAGACTGAAGAGTAAGACATCAGCTTTTTTTTTTTTTTTTTTTTGGCAAAAGTAAGACATCAGCTTTAAATTGCAATTTTTTTTAATATCACAAGTACCTATCAGAGATAATGGAGTGGTTAGAAGTCGCCGTTTGTGCCCTCCAACAAAAGTTGTCACCCACTTGACTAAAAATGATCTTATAGTGGATCTGAAATGGATCCAATACGAGGAGACAATCTCTTCTCACAACCTGCTCTGCTTTCTGTTTTGCTACTATCTCAAACTGAAAGCATTTTAGCATGCAAGAAATTCATACTACATGCAGAAACACTACTTTTTTAATATACCTTTTTCATCATACACACACTAAACATTACATTTTTGCTTGCTAAATGCTAACCCAAAAATAGATATTACTCCATTATTTTGGTAATTGTTCTACAAATTTACGTGTAGACGGCAACAAAATGTTATAGAAAAATGAATGAAGATTGAGTTGAGGGTCACCCACTTTGACCACTTCTTATGAGAGAAACTTGTGATTTTACAACACCCTCCGAAACTCCCTATAAACTTCTTTCTGTTTCTTTCAACATCTACAATCTTTACAACATTAAGAAGCTGTTTAAATCCTAAACCACATTAGTGGTAATAAATATATTAAATAAATATTATGTTGCCTTTTATTATGCTCCAGGAACGGCTTGCTTCCCGCTTTTCTCAGTGCATGGACTGAGGATGACATTAGCCTCTGGACAGGTGGTGGCATGTTCCCCACATTCAAGCAATTGTGATCTGACATCAATATCTGGAAAACATGGGAAATTCACAGATTACAATCAAAATAGGAAACATTTAATCTGAAGTGGATGCAATTTACGCCTCCCCCACCTAGTATGCTTTTCTGGAGCAGACAAACATCTTAAAATCTTTATTGAGAAAACTTGTCCAAGTAACACTCAAAGAATGTAAACATGATTTCTCTCTCCATAGTCCAGGGAGAGATTGCAAAAACTAGGGTAAACTATGAGCATTCGATTCAACATGGCTACATCATACATGAATCAGATAACAATTTTCCATTAAACAATATGAGCAGCGAAGCCTTTTCAAGTGTTTGGGTTGTTTGTTTGACTTACAAAAAGATCAGCAGTTTCAGCAAACATGAATCGGTCCACAAACTACAAGTCAAATGATTACTCTGTTCGGTTCATATACCAACACCGATCCTTTTCTATCTTTACACTGGACATATACTTCTTCCATTCTCAAATATTAGAACATTGACCAAAACAAGATTATTTGACTCCCTAAGGTATGTTAAGGCCCAACATGTGGTAACAAGATCATAACATCACAATCTTTGTTGGTCTGAATCATGCTTTTGGTTTTCCATAGTGGGAACATAACCAAACTAGAAACAGTGTTTGGGGAAGTTTATAGTCAAGGAGCAATGCTATGCTTCAACAGTGTGGAAATCTCAAAGGATTATTCAGGTTTTAAAAAAAAGTCAAAGATCAGATAGGAAAGATAGTAGACATTTGTGCAAACAACAAAAAAAGTGGATTTATACTGTAGCTTCAAATCAGGTAAAAGATAGCTGTAGACTAAGACACATGAATCAGAAGAAATTCACAAAAAGAAACCACCTAACTCAAAGAAAAGTTTCATCAATTTATCATTACTATATCAGTGTAGTAGAACAACAACAACAACAATTCACATCAAGGCTTCAACTACTAAAATAATGTCACTAATACATAATGAAAATCCCTAGCCTTCAACAACAAAGATCAAATACCTAACTGAGAAATGCAATAAAAATACAGAGCACTAAGTAAATTGTTTCCCCAATAATTCTCACAAACAAAAGAAAAGGAAAGGAAAAGAATTCATCCAAAACAACTAATGCCAAAGTGTGAAAGGAATTCAATACCAGATTAGAGGAAATAAAAACTGAGTTAATTACCTCAAAAAATTTTGAATGATCATATATGTGAATTCCCATCATCACCTTGAAGTCGGCTTTTGCAACAAAGCAGTCAAGTAAACTTCACCATGCTTCAACCCACTTGGATCAGTCTTATTAGCAACTGCCCACTTCACTTTCTTATACCCAAGCTTCCCTATCAATGGTCCATAAACTTTCTCCAGATCCACTCCTTTACTAAAGAACCGATCCACCCACAAATACCCTCCTCCTCTCAACACTCTATCCACATCATAAAACATGAACTCCATCACAGCCGTCGGTATCCACCGGTTCACCGCCCTCCCACACCTCACCAGATCCACCGTCCCATCGAAAACTGGCAACCTCTGCTGCAACGGCACGTGTAAAGGCACCAACCCTCTCAACGCCACCGCTTCATTGTAAGGTGCATTGACGTTCATGGTGGTGGTCAGCATCGTAACATTGTAGAATTTCTTCATTATAGCAGCGAAGGTCCCAGTTCCGCCGCCGATGTCAATGCCGAGCCGGATCGCTGAGTTAGCCGATTTAGCTAATTGCATGAACTGGTTAATTGGGAGGTCGAGTTCGGAAGAGTATTTTAGCAAGGAAGCGCGTTGGGCGTTGAGATCGAAGCCTATGGGGTTGTTTTTGGAAAGACAGTCAAAAGATTTGCAGGAATACTTATTCCAGATTACAGAGGAGTCAGGGAGGGAAGTCGGGAAAGGGTTGAGAGGAAGGGAGGAGGAAGAGGGTTTTGATGGGGTTTTTGAGAAGCAGCGCCGCCGTGGAAGAGGGTGGCAGCCGTTGAGAATAAGAGACTCTTGGAGGTCAGGATCGTAAGGGCACATTGAGAAAGGAGTGTAATTCATGTATCTATGGAGGAGATCAGGGTGGTTGTGACAGGAAGAAGCAATGGGGCCGATTTGGGAATGGAGGAGGAGATCTTGAGGGACGGTAGAGGTGGGTTTGGCGGCGGCGGTGGTGGAAGTGGAAGTGGAAGGGTTGTGGCGCGTGAGGTGGCTGATGGTGGCGCGTATGGTGTTCAGCTGGCGAATGAGATGGTCAGGGACTGGTGGCGGAACGGGCGGTTTTGGAGACTGTTGTACGGTGGTGGAGAGGTGGTAAAGGGAGAGGATATTGGTGGCCACCATGGCTATGAGGAGGAGGAAGTTCAAACCCATGGTGAAACCCATTGGATTTGATTCTTGCTCTTCCCTTCCTCTTTTGCTACTTCTTCTTTCTTCAGATGGCTTTGATTCTTGGGATTTTTCCCTCGATCTTGCTGCTGCTTTGCTTACTTAGTTTAAGCTTTGGTCTGTTTTTTTCCCACTTGTCTTGACTTCGGAGCTTAGATTTTACTACTAGTTTCAGTTCAATTTTCACACTTCCAAGTGGACTATGAGATTTACGCTGTCTTAACTGTTAAGTGTTAACTCTTAACTGTTTGGGTTCTAATCAGATGTGAATCTTCTCATACTCTTGTGGTAGGGCCTCAGATTTGATCTTAGAGAAGATTGAATATGAGCCGCTAGTTAGAATCAAGTGGGGTCATGGGAAATGGGAAAAGTTGGTAAAAAAGAAAAAGAAAAAGAAAAAAAGGTTAAAAGAAGAATTCTCATGCAATGCAAATCTAGATTTGATATATGATGATATAGGAAGGAATCCAAGCATAAAGGAAAAGGGTGTTGTTAAGTTGCTTGCAAATTTGCATGGATCAGTATTCTTCTGCAGTCCACTGCCTGTAAAGTGTAAACATAGTGGTAATGTAATCCTTGATTCATAAATTTCACTATTTTAATTATATGAAGAAATAACGGTGGCACGTGAAATCTGGATCTAGGATTCTATAGTTTATAGTACATTTGTATTTGGTCATTTTTTTAAGAGCATCATGCAGATTTTATATTAATCTTCTTACATTTTTTTACACATATAGGATTTGTTTTGTTGTAACGTGACATTGGTCCCAAATCATCTATGAATGCTTAGAAAGGGGTATTGCCACATTTCCATATGGTGGATCATGAAAGCTTTGGTTTCTTCCTCTTTTTCCTCCTTTTAAGCATCTTGCTGGCTTCATAAATGGCTGGTAAATTCGTTGAGGACCTTTGGTGAAGCTCAATACTAGATCAAAGTAGGATGGGAAAGAGGTGAAGCGGCTAGGCTTGCTGTCTTAGTCCACATTGAAGACCTACAAGATCACTAGAACGAACAAAGTGATGGGCTAATGGTAAGTGCCCTCTGTTTATACTTCAATGCCTTAGTCGATAATGATTCAGGGAGGAACAATAGAAATGGATCAGAGAAGAAAGGGAAATAAAATTTGTGTTGCGTGTGTAGATAGTTGATGAAAGGGTTCATTGATCTATATTCAGTATTATTTGTCTGTATAGAATAATTTAAAAATCACGTGTAAACTGTCACATCAAAGTGTAAGTGTATTTACACCTCAAAAAGAGTTATTAATATGCTCAACTTAGTAGAGGTAGTCTCGAACCTTGCTTAGTACTCTAGGATCCTAGTCCAGGTAGTATGTCTTCCTAGAATCCAGTTCAACAATTACTAGATTATTATGCTCAACAATTTTAGAGAAAAGTATGTGATTTTCCTTTTGATTTAGGGAAAGTTATATATGAATACAAAACCTTTGAATGTTCTGTATCAGGTATATATTAGTTGTTCAAAAATAAAACAAGCAGTACTAGATGCTATTGTATTTTAAATAATTAAAAAGAGCTTGGTTTAATTAATTTTAATTAAAATTTCATTTTCATGGTTGTTTTTTTTTTGGTGAATTTTTCATGGTTGTTTTCAACAATTAAATAATTTGTTAATGAAAAAGAAACTCAATTTTATCCTTTAATCTCTAAAGTGGAAAACTTTCGAATTATAATTACATGCCAATTGGTACCATATATATGATTTCCTACAACGTTGTTATTTTTGGTTTAATTTAATTTTTTTATGGACCTACCTACGCCCATTGCTTTAAATTATAAAACTTATGATTAGTGTGATCATTTACTTCAAAAAAACCCCATCATCATCCGATCAAATTTGAAGAAGAATTTCATGTAATTAACTGATTTTGTACTGTTTTTACTCTCCATATCCGATATCTCCAAAAAAAAAAAAAAAAACCTCTCCATATCCGATCCAACAAAGAAATTAAAACAAAAACAATATAGAAAACATATGTACATACTTATAATTAACATCAAATATTTACTTAAAAAGATTCTATATTGATATTGATGATAATTCCATGAATATAAAGCTTAAAAATCCTACATTGTTCCAAACTTCCAAATATTGAAACAACATCAATAAACAAACTAAACTAGTACTAATAATTTTTTTTTCTTTAATTAAAAAAAAAACTATGATGTAGGTAACTTGAATCTGCAGATGGGGCAAGTATGGCTAGTATTTAGCCATCGAACAATACAGCCACGATGGAAAACATGCGAACAAGGCAGGCTTATAACTTCAGACCCCATTACCATCCTTTTCATACAGAAAACACATTGTTCTTGTTCATCACCGCCGCCGCCTGCACCCGCCGCCGTCATCTTCTTAACCTCCAACCCTTGTATCGCCGTTGAAGCCGCCGGCACCCACTTAACTTGTTGCGCTCGTCCCGACTCCCTTATAGCACGTTGCGCCAACAAATTCAAAGCATCAGATATCGAATTCCCAAGCCCCACTTCCCTTATAGCGTTATCCATGGCTTCCCTCTCCGATCGTGAAAAGTTCCAGCTTTGTCCCCGCAACCGAACCATGGTTTCAACCTGTTGAAGAACTTCTTGTCTTTTTTCTTCTGCTTCCTTTGCCTTAAGCATTGCTATGTATTCATCGTGTGGAACAATCACTTCTTTCTTCACATAAACATGCATAAGAAGTTTCTTCCGACCCGATTCACGACTTTTTCCGATCATCTCATTACAAGCACCCAACGTTAAAGTCACGACGCCGTCCACCGACATGTCGGGAACTGAATCTTTGTCGGTTTTCCTGTTTTTCCAATGAAGATTGGTTAACGAGAATGGGATTATGGTGCTGTTGGAAAACATGTTCGACGAAATAAACTCCGCCGTCAGCTTATCGGCCGGGATCTCAAATTCGTGCCATGAATAGTGGTCTTGAATGAAGCGTTTAAGGGACTTGTCGACTGGTTTGTCTGGGGATGGGAAGTAAGTCATGGTGATGAAGCACTTGAAACCCATAAGGGGAGATTCCAAGGATTTGTCATCATTGAAATAATTGTATGGCTCTGTCGAAACGTAAATTTTGTAGGGGTGGTTTGAATTGGAAGAAGCCATTGATATTTGATAATATAAAACAGGAGAATTTAACCTTTTTCTTTGTGGGATCAGAATTCAGAAATAAGGATATGGGAACTTGGATTTGTGTATATGCAATATTTATATAGAAACTTTATACCAAACTCCTATTAGGATTTGGATATCTTTCTTGTATTTGTATATATATGCTATACACTATCCAACTCGTACTAGGATTTGGATCCACATACATCCCACTTTCCCTTCCCCTCTCTTTCTCTCTCCCTTCTCATATATAGTATTATTACTTATAAATAAATAATCAGTATGAAAATAATCAAGATTAAAAAATAATATAATTTATAAGTTCACTAAGATTACTTAACACTATCAATATGTGTCTTACAATTTTTTGCATTCTTTTTTTCTATCAATTCTTCCTTAATTTTAAATTTAATTTTTTATTTGAATATAAATTGTTTCGATAATTTTGCATATTCATTTAGTTTCTTAATTACTAAAATTAGCTATTATTTTCTAAGTTAATTGATAAACCACAAGACATGATCGAGTTTCATTCTGAACAATTTACGGTTATCTAATAATCATATTACATTCTAACTAATCCCGATATCGGTTCTAACTAATCCGAAGTCAAGTCGAAATCAGATCCATTATTATTATGATTAGTGAATCGAGAGTCTTATTTATGGTTTTTTTTATACTTATGAACATAATGATATTGAAATTGATTGCACAATTGTAAGTAGCATTCTCCTTTCTTATAAGCTCACCACACCTATCTCAAGATTCGAACTTGGAACCCCACACAAGAAGTCACAAGCTTTAACCAATGAGGAAAAGTAAGTTGGATTATAACCTTTGGGTCTGGGTTCGAATAAGACTCAAATGAACCCACTAAGGCCCAAATCAAGCCCACCTTTTCTCTTAAGCAAAAGTTAAACACCGAAGCAGAACCGCCGTGGGACCCGCCCATCAGAAGTGAGGAAGGTTTTTAGTTCAGAGAGACAAAGATCGCGTCCCGTTAAAGCTAAGAGCTTGCTTTGCTCCAAACACTAATTACTCTCCTCTCTGTCTCTCTCCGGTGAAGAAGCATTAAATTGTTTTACGAGGAGGAGATCGATTACTCACGAATCCATGGTATCCTCTTTAATTCCCTTTCTTTTTTCTTACTGAAAATTTCCTAGTTACCAAACATATCTCATTAGGGTTTCACTTCTGCGCGATTATTCATTGTTTGAATTTTTTCCATTTTTACTTGATTTGTTTATTTAAATTTCGAATGGATGTTAAATTAATGAAAAAAGGGATCAATCTAGGTTAATTTGTTAGTGTTTAAACTTTTAAATGCTAATTAGCTGCATTGCTGAAGGGCATTGTAAGTATATTATACGTTTCATTTTTTGTTGTTGTCTGAAGTTTTGGGGTTTTAATTTGTTTTTTAATTTTGTAGGCTGATCCTGAACTAGAAGCAATTAGAAAGAGAAGGATGCAAGAGCTAATGGCTCAACAGGGCATGGTAATCTTTGTTTCTTCATATATCATTTATATGAATTCTTTCTGTTAATGTAATTTTAACTGGCTTGTTTGTGGTTTTAATTTTGATGATACTAATTAGAATTTGCTAATAAACAGGGGAGTCAACAGAATCCTGATCAACAGAAAGCTCAAGAAGATGCCAAGAGGTCAGTTTCCTGTAGTATCATATTGTTTCTAAGTTACAGGTTTTAGGATTTTTTTTGCTTGGCATCAAATTAGATAATGGGTTTGTGACAATTGAAAGCTGTTAATTTAGGGAGGCAGATGAACGAAGGCAAATGATGCTCAGCCAGATTTTGTCCTCTGAAGCACGTGAAAGGCGTAAGTTCTTATCTCAGCTCACCTTTTAGGTTGATTGAGAAAACCTACTGTTTATTGCTTACTATTCTAAATTATTTTACAATGAATTTCAATTGTGCAATTCTATATACATGAGATGTAAAGTATTCTTAATCTTTGATATCAATCCAGTTTACACTTCTATGCCTGCGCTGATTGTTGTAATGGTGAACCTATGCTTTAGAAAGTGTAGAAAGTGTAGAGAAGTGTGCTTATAGTATATGTTTATGTTAAAAAGATTTATTTATGTGTGGACTTTTAAAGATTGTAGGAGACATATAACTGGAAGTCCTCCGAGGAAAGTTGTTAGGATTTCAGGGAATATCTTGATGTCTAAACATCTTTGTCAATATAGAATTTGATGATTGAGGCACAGCTTACATTGAATTATATAGATAACGAGATTTGTGAATATAAAAAGAGGTTGGCATGTTGCAAAATCTGAATTGAATAGGGTTCAGTTCAGTTCAGTCACAAATTGGCAATAATGAATCATACTATGATGTGGTTATATTTTTGTAGCAAAACTGCTATCAAGTACAAAGAATTCATAAAAAAATTCAGTAATTCATCCCTTATGCCATCAACTACCCTCTCCTCCCCCCGGTTCTAAAGAGAAAAACAGTAACAATGAATCAACTCCAAGCATATATGGAAGATACAGGGTTATAGTCATGCTCAATTGCTCATTCTGATCTCGAGCTCTGTCATTTTCTGTCAGTAAGCTTATTATTTATGTTCTTTGTGGCAATTTTTCACGTGTAGTTGCTCGAATTGCCTTGGTGAAACCTGAGAAGGCAAGGGGTGTTGAGGATGTTATACTAAGAGCTGCTCAAATGGGTCAGATAGTTGAGAAGGTATTGTGAAATTTGTCTAACTATTTCCTGTTGCATGCATAATAATAATGGGGTGTAATCTGTTCCATATCCATAGTTAGCTTGACAATAAACTAAAATGTCTTTGGTTGAACTTGAACTCATTTACAGGTCTCCGAAGAGAGGCTTATATCGCTGCTGGAACAGATAAACACCCAAACAACTAAACAGACTAAAGTCACTGTAAGTCATTTCCTTGACATAGCTTTTCCTTCTTCTTTTCCCCCTTTTGGTCGCCCTTTGTCATAGCTTGTCAATTGTACACCAAACTCACAGTGTGAAATTCTTTTGATTTACAGATCCAGAGGCGCCGGAGTGTTCTTGATGATGATGATTAGTTCAAATGTGCAATCAATGAGGCAGTGCATTTTGATGGCTTGTATGTATATCCATTGACCCACATTAGCGGGGTCTTTTGATACTTACTATATTATGCTTTGCAATGCTTGTTGACCAATAAACCTGGTCGTGGATTATAGTTTAAGGAAGGCTTGTGGGAATGCTCTATTAAGTAAAAACAACAATTATTGATTGGATTTAGTCAAAAGCTTTGCCGGTCAATCCTTTTGGACGAGTTATATGCCTTAGCCTTATTTTCTTTTTCATATTTCAAACAAGTTGGAATAGGTTTTACTTGGTTCCATAGTATCTAAGCGAAAGGAAGTCTCGAAACTTCTTTCGAGTGAATTTCAACCCTAAACCATTTGTAGAGGGATGAATTCTAAATTCTAATCTTTCCAATAGATGAGCAGCAGATTAGGGTGGAAATTGTGAAATGATTCAGACTTGAGCAGCTGTCCAATAAATTAGTAAAATATAAACAATTATTTTTGTCAAAAGTATTCTTCCTCATAAATGGGATTCTTTGCATCTCTTAATCATTCTATTTTGGCTGCTTCTAAATTAATCATTCTTGATGTGAATTGATTAAAGCTTGCAGATAACAGCTTCACACGACATGAAATGCCGGTTGCCAGTTGCCACTTGCGTCTGAGGTCCAATCAAATTAGAAACTTTGCATGATCATCGCTTCCACCGTCACACGCGCCTCCTCAAAAGCGCGTGTCTCTAGCATGTTCCTCTCCCCTAAATCGAATCCAATAAACACACACGTCGAAGAAACTACTGAAACAATTGCAGTAACCCCACTTCATGGCCTCTTCATGTCTGATACGTGCTCAATATCTGCTCTTACATTAGAAGATAAAATAGATAATAATTCGATTTTCCTAATAATATAACTTATAAAAGGAATAATAATTAATAAATAAAAGGGTCAGAAAATAAAAAGACTGGACCGAATCAAACTCCAATTCCCAACATCCAAACTCTCCCCTTGTCATCCACGTTCTAAACAAATCCCAATCCCACGCGCAAGCTTTCGATTTGCTTACATACGAATGTACTTAAAAGCACTTTGATCCTTTTGATGACAACAAAAACAACTTGTTCGGTTCCCATAATTTCATCTTTCGCTCGCATTCGCACCATAATTCTTTGTCTTTCTCTCTTTCTTTCCACAGAACCAACCGATTTTTGGTTCCCTTTAACTGCAAAATTTTTTTTTTCTTTTTGTTGTTTTGTTTTCGTTTTCTTTCAGACAATTCTTCATATGGAAAATGATACTTTGCTTCCGTACGCAAGTCCCAGGAAGAAACCAACGCCTCCGCCACCTCTGTTTCCATTGCCTGAACACGATGAAGTCTCTCTCCCTCTTCCTTTAACCCCATCGGAATTAAAAGACAGGCTCATCTTTGGTCCTTCCCCAACTCCCTCTTCTTCTCCAATCGAATCGTCTCCCATTCTTGAAGCCTTGGCTTCCTCCCTTGCCTCTCCCAGTCCCAGGCCTTCTTGTTCTTCTTCTCAAGAAAGCGTTATAAATCTCCAAGACCCTCTTTTGCAACAGAGCCAATTGAGTTCCCCGACAGCTTCTTGGTTGATAGACCCAAATTTCAAATGGGAAAAATCGAATCTTCACAGGTGCAAAACTGCACCCGCCATGGCAGTTTTAAATGATGTCCTCCACCCTTCTTCGGTTCCCAAGCCTCAATTTGGTTCCCAATCTATTGTAAGACAAGCTTTTCTGCTTTTAGTTTTATACTTAGCATTGGGTGTTGTTATATATTGGTTTAATCGTCATAACTTTGTGGGAAAGGAAACTCACCCTGTCGTTGATGCATTGTACTTTTGCATTGTGACAATGTGCACTATTGGATATGGTGATATTACACCTAATAGTACGGCTACCAAGTTGTTTTCAATATTGTTTGTGTTGGTTGGATTTGGTTTTATTGATATTTTGCTTAGTGGGATGGTTAGTTATGTGCTTGATTTGCAAGAGAATTATTTGTTGAGAACTGTTCAACATCAGGTTCAGAAAAAGGATGCAAGAAATTATATAATTGATGTGAAGAAGGGGAGAATGAGGATAAGATTGAAGGTGGGATTGGCACTAGGAGTTGTGGTTCTTTGTATTGGAGTTGGTGTTGTGGTTATGCATTTTGTTGAGAGGCTTGGGTGGCTGGACTCATTTTATCTGTCTGTTATGTCGGTTACTACTGTTGGTTATGGCGATAGGGCTTTTAGGACTATGGATGGTCGGATTTTTGCTGCCATTTGGTTGCTTGTTTCGACTCTGGCTGTTGCTCGAGCATTTCTGTATTTGGCTGAGGCTCGAGTAGATAAGAGGCATAGGACGATGGCAAAATGGGTGCTTGGTCAGGACATGACTGTCTCTGAGTTTCTTGCTGCAGACATTGACAACAATGGTTTTGTGAGGTATGCTTTCTAAAATTTGCTTACTAGTCAATTTGTGAATCTCTATCATGTTAAGTTTTTAGATAGTATGCTTGAAGCTTATTGGTTGAGGAAATAATACTTGAAAGGTTGACAAAATACTTGCTATGATTTCCCCCTTTCCCCAGTAATTGCTGATTTGCTGCAGTCTTTTGGTTAATTAGTAGACTCTTTTTTATATTTGAAAAGAGATTTTGGTTTTGTTTTCAACTTAGAGTTTGTAGAGAGACAAATTTGATTAAAGCTGGAAGAATTAATATCTGGGAGTCATGATGAACTCAAGTGTTTAAGGTGTGGATATTCATTGAATTGCTCAAAATATAGATAACAGATTGTCCGTTCCAAAACCATTTTGATGCATGACTTCTCAGATTGGAAGTGGATATATATATCAGGGCCCCTTTTATTGGAATTGCTTTATATTCTTCTATCTGAATCATGTCTCCTCAATCTCCTCCTTGTGCACAATTTGAATGCCATAACTGCTTTCTTTGATTTTCTCTTCCTACTAGCACAAGAATTCTTCTTAGTTGAATTATCAGTCATCTTCACCATTTCGTCACCCCTTGCAAACTACATGCTCAAGTACACTGCAAATATGTGCCTAAATGGAGCATTTCCCCCCCCCTAAAAGTATGGCATAAGCTGGTCTGAGTACAGTATTTTGATGTAGCCAATCTTAGTAAGCTGGGATCTAGGTGTTGTATGCTTGAGTTTCATTGACACTCTTACTTTATAAAGCCTTTGGTAGACTGCTGAACTATGTCTTATAGATTTGAGGGGCCTTTGAGGTACTTTCTTGAGGAGTACTTTAAGCCATTTGCATTTTGAACTGTCCTATAGTACCTGCTTCTTGTTTTTCTCAAGCAATGGAATTTAATCATGGCACCCATTCCCAGGTTGACCACATAAGATTTTTGACTCATCTCAGACTGCTTATACATGCATCTAGAATCTTGATGATCATGATCAAGATAAAATGTAGTTGCTTGTGTGATGCAGTGATACGCATAACTTCTCATATTGGAAATGGAGGTCTACATCAGGGGACCTATTTTAGGAATTGCCTTATAATCTGCCATCTGAATCATGTCTACTGACTCTCCTCCTTGTATGCGCAATTTGAATGCCATAGCTGCTTTCTTTGATTTGCTCTTCCTGCTAGCACAAGAATTTTTCTTAGTTGAATTATCAGTCATCTTCACCATTTGCCACCCCTTGCAAACCACATACCCAAGAACACTACAAATATGTGCCTTAATGGAGCATTTTCTTTTCTTCTAAAAGTATGGCATAAGCTGGCCTGAGTAAAGTATTTTGGATGTAGCCAATCCTAGTAATCTGGGATCTAGGTGTAGTATGCTTGAGTTTCCATTGACGCTTTTACTTTATAAAGCCTATGATACACTGCTGAACCATGTCTTATAGATTTGAGGGGCCTTTGAGGTACTTTCTTAACCTGAAGCCATTCCCATTCTCAGGTGGACCACATAAGATTTATGACTCATCTCAGACCACTTGTACATGGGTCTAGAATCTTGATGATCATAATCAAGATAAAATGTAGTTGCTTGTGTGATGCAGTAATATGCATACTTTCTCATATTGGAAATAGATATCTACATCAGGGCACCTTTTATTGGAATTGCTTTATAATCTGCTATCTGAATCACCCTTTTCCTTGTGTGCACAATTTGAATGCCATGGCTGCTTTCTTTGACTTTGCTCTGCCTGCTTGGTCAAGAATTCTTCTCAATTAAATTGTCAGTCATCTTCACCAATTTGTTACCCCTTGTGCGCATCGTGCTCAAGCAAATATGTGTCTCAGTGGAACCTTTCCTTCTGCAGAAGTATGGCATAAATTGGCCAGAGTGAAGTACTTTGATGTGGCCAATCCTAGTAATCTGGGATTTAGGTGTAGCGTGTTTGAGTTAAATTGACACTTCTACTTTCTAAATCCTAGGATAGACTGCTGAACTAGTCTTATAAATTTGAGGTGCTTTGTTGAGGACAACCTGAAGCCCTTTGCATTTTGAACTGTCTTATATTGCTGCTTCTTGTCATATTGCTAGTTTTCTCAATTAATGCTGTTTAACTGTAGCACCCATTACCGGGTGGACCACATAAGACTTATGACTCATCTCAGACCACTTATACATGGGTCTAGATGATTATAACCAAGACAAAATGTAGTTGCTTCTGTGTTGCAGTAACTTGGTGTCTATTGGTACTTTTCCTCTGTTTCACATGGTAGTTAACGATTCAGTGGCTCATATCATAAGGTGTTTGCAGTTGTAAGATCGTACTCTTATGATTCTCTAAGTGCTCACGTGGAAACCTGATTTGTTTTCTATCATGTGTAACTGTATTTGCCACCCTTTATTGGGACTTGAGTGCTAAACCCGACAATAGAGCTAATAATGATTGGAATCCTGAAAATCATCATATCATAATTATTGTCTTGGAGGCTGGATATGTTTTGCTTTACTCTCAGACGTTCTAGTTCGTAAAATATTATTATTAATTTGTCTGTTTCATGTCCAAATTTTCTTACTAATTCTGAAATTCCATTTTCATCTTCAATATAGTTTAGCTTCTGATAGTTTACATTGAACTGATGGAGTTAAGCTTATTGTTTTCTTGAGTATTTAATGTTGGTATATTATATATGCAGTAAATCAGAGTATGTCATATACAAGCTCAAGGAGATGGGAAAAGTATCAGAGAAAGATGTCATGCAGATCTGTGAGAAGTTTGACAGGATAGATGCTGGCAACTTTGGAAAGATAACTCTCGCCGATCTTATGGAGAGTCATCATTGATATATGCAAGTAGCCTTGCTTATATAATCTTCTTAATATACAATGAAAGGATCCATTAAAAGTCTTAGATGCATCAAATCATCAACCGAAGAAATGGCCGGTCCACGTTCAAGGCAAGCAAATGATATATATTTATGAATGTTACCAGTTCTGTTGGTCCTCTTCCCCATCTTTACTGTCTGCTCCATAGGGTAAACCCATCTGCTATTCCAAATTAATGCTGTCTTTCTTTTTTTAGGGTAGAAACGGGTCAGATAATCCATGGCCAATACATCTTTCAGCAACTTGACTCATGTGGATAGCCCCTTCTGTCGGTCGGATAGACAAGTCTGCTGACTGGTGGTATATAGTCACAATTTTGTACAAAAATTCTTTACTATAAGCAAATTGCATATATTCTTTTACTGCTTCTGGTCTTTTACATATGAACTGCTAAAATCTCCACATATGAATAGAACTCTAAAAAAAATTGTAGCCAAGAATCAAGCTTAGATCAACTATACAGCTATACTTGAAAGGCATTTCATGAGGGATATTGAACCCCACTCAGGAATAGTTTTATGTTCATAGATGAACCGATTTATGTAGTAATTCAGATGATAAAAATATCCCAATCTGTATCAAACAACTTCAAATCACTTAAAAAATTTATTCAGCTCTAATTGATAATAACTGCAATAATGCACTGTATGGAGAGGTTAAATGTCATTCCTCATGTTTTCCTTCTTCCTATTTTGATAAGTGACCAAAAGCAGAAAAATGGGCGGAAATCTGTGGCCATGATTCCTTCATTCAAAGTCTCCAAAACCAAAACCCCCCATTATAATGACAGAAGATGGGAATCTTGCAGTCATGTAGTTAATGATGTTCGTTTTTCTTGCCGATGCTCTGAACAATGATGTTGAAAACATACCTAATCTTTGTTTCCTTGCCGATTCCATCGTACGGCCGACACACTGGTGTAGTTTTGGTACCACCTTGACTTTATGTTAATCTTGAATTTGTTGAAGCCTTGAAGGTTGTTAGTGCCAATAAATGCCCTTTTTTTTTTCAGATGTTCAAAAGTCAAATTCAAAGTCTTGCTTCTAGCTATTGATTCATTTCACATAAACTGAGAAGTGGGAATTTCAATTTTGAGGAAATCAGATCATCCTATAAATAACACAATGCTCAATGTATTTCTTTTTGGTTTGATTTTTATGTGAATTTTCTGCAAAAAAGAGAAGGTGGGAATTGGAAAGGTAAAAGTGGGAAAAAGCATTCATGTGTTTTAATTCCGGAGTCTATAATCTGTATTCAAAAATTAGAATGCACTTTTTGTTTGTAGTGTAGGTGTACTAATTTGACTTGAACAAATGCACACTCTTCTACAAGTAGTTGGGAACTCCTACAATCTTTGACAATTAAAAGTAACTTAACACTTACTAAATCGTTTCATTTTTTAAACACCATGGTTATAATTACAAGTTTTCGAGATCTAAGTAGTTACATTCCATCTCAACTAATCTGAAATCAAATCACGCCAGACCTCAAATGAAAATGCTTTCCCAACCATTTTTATTTAAATACAAACTCATGGTATCTGAGATCACTAAATTAGATCTCAATTAATTCGAAATCAAATCACAATCCTAAATCGAGAAGTTCTCTCGGTCCCCCTTTCTTCTCAATTATTGGTACTTATAGGTTTCTTATTATTTATCTCTCTTCTCCTTTGGGAATTCGTTGTGTTTCTCCTTTTTTATTAACATGCCTTGTACCTTACTTTAAATCTTTAATCCTTGAGAGTTGAGTGTTCAAGGTGACTTTGGTATATTTGGCACCTAGGGACATATTTAACCTTTTCAGGCTTTGAATTCATGCAAAGTGTCCCAAATAAATAACCTAAAAGAGACATGATTGCTCAAAAAATCTCTTTCTGTTCACATTTTGCCTTAGGTTGAACAAGAATAAGGTACAAAAGTCTACATATGGTACAATGTTAAAATACTTTAATTTCTTTTACAACACTTTTGGTTATGTTATGTTCATACATGACATGTCGTGCTCAATACAAATAGTTGATTGACTCGATTTCGTCGGTAATTAATGTCCCTATACTGGTAATCTAAGACATCTATTCTACTCTATAAAAATTTTGCATGAAATATAAATTGACAAAACCATAGAGCAATTGAATTCAATTATAGATTTGTGGATGTAAGCAAGTCAAATGGCTAATAGGGCACTTGAATTCAAATAATTGAATATATTTGATTTCATTCATTTGAATTAAGGGTCGAGCATTTTTGTGCTTGATAAGTTGTTTTCAGAGATGAATTTGACCATTTTTTTTTTTGAACTAATTAGTTTCTGGTCTAACTATATAATAATAACAAGCTTAATCAAAATCAAACTGATGAAAAACTATAATCTTGTTTCCTTTCTTTTTAATTTGAATGAAAATTTAAAATTAAGTATATAGTTTTAGGGTCACCATCCACTAAAACATAATTAAACAAAAACTAAGAGAATCTGAGCTAATTCCATTATCATTAGCTCAATGACTTTGTTGGGTGCAATTATTCTTCAAAATCTTGGATTCTTGTAGCAGTTGTTCCTTGTTTGACAGAGTCAGAAAATTAGGATAAAGTTAAATAATAAACTTGCCATAGCCATAAGCATCATTTGTTTTTCTTCTGTTCAATTAGATTTAGACTGTTTGACTAATTATTTTATTCAACTTTGCACCAAAGCATTTTGCTTGGAAATTTCCAAAAAACAAACAATTTGTAGGGGAAAACAAACAAACCCCATTAAAGAAAGAAAACTTTGGATTGAAGTCAAGTCTTCAAAAATAAATTTGTTATTTTTTTTTGTTTCCCTTTTTCTAATTTCTCGAAGGTGTGCACATCATGATCATCATCATCATGACAAGACGAAATGAAATTGATGCAATCTTTTTGTGATCTATCAGAAGAGAAAATTCAGTGAATTAATGGAACCTTTTTTGATTGTTTTGAACAAAAAAGAAGAAAACAAGTAGCCCTTTTGGACCAAGTTTCATGTCTTCCATAAAGCCAACTTTATCTTATAAGTTCCATTCAAAAGTTCACTTGATTAAAGCTTCAAATCCATTTGCAATCCCAATAAAATCTAATTGCTTAACTTTCTGATGCAGGATAATAGTAAAAAGCAGCCTAAAAACCCTTTTTTAGTTATATTCTTGCTCATCAATCCTATCTTTTTCTAATTAACATATAGATTGATTTAGAATAAATTGAAGAATCAAAAGCAAACCCTTTTTAGTTCTTCTAGTGAAGTAGACTGGGGACTGATGGATCATGCATCTTCAGCAGTAATCTTGACTGTGTGACCAAGACCTTGAATTTTTATTAATTTAAGCATGTGCCATAATTTATATCCATCAGAAAGAAAGAGAGGGACCAAAATAAAGAATATATTTTTTTTTAATTTTTAAATCTATGTAAATAAAATAAATTAAAGTATGCATCACGGTATTACCAAGTCAACTTAAGAAAATTGTGAAAGTTGATGACTTTCTCAAACAAATACATAATAATTAATTAATTACACTAATTAATAATTATATATAATATATTTTTTTCATTTAAAAAAAATGAAAAGAAAGGGAGTCCTTTCACTCTCTATCATTTTCTAAATTTACTACTAGTTGGTAAAATGGTGGGGCACATTAATTTAAAAAAAAAAATTAGCTTAGGAAAGTAGGAATGAATTATTTTTAAAGAAATTGACACTTTAGCTTAAGTAGTTAGAATCAGTCAAAAATGTTTTTGACTGCTTAAAGAAAGAAAGAATCAAGCTATGGGAAACACCTTTCACATTACAAAAAGGCCTCTTACTTGAATTAAGCTTCAGATGCTCACAAGCTTGTCCTCTCTTGCATTGCCCATATTAAAAAAGAAAAAAGACAGAAAATTTTCTTACATTAAATTGCAAATTGCAACTTTTCAATTTGAAATCATAATTGATGAAAGAAATTTGAGTTTTTTTTTTTTTAATGAAATCTTGACCCATGGAGTAGATGGTGAATTATGATTGGTACACGCTGACTTTTGCTTTCCAGTCAATATAATAGAAAATGAATTATATATTAATATTAATTTAATTGGTATTGAAAATGAATAATTGCATGTCATTAATATTTTTATGATGTGGGATTGATAATTTGATATACGATATGCTTGACTTTCTCTCTCTCTCTATATATATTTTTTAAATATTTTTCATTTTACAAAAAAAATAAATTATAGTAAAATCTAAACAAAACTAAGAAAATAAGCAGATTTTAACAATTCCTATTAATTATTTATCCTATACAACTAAGTTGCAGTTGCTTTTAATTTATTATATTGATAAATATACAATACACCATTAGTGGAGTTTAGCAGACTATACATACGGGTCTTGAAGGGTGACATGTGTCCTCTAGGAATTAGATTGAAATATTTAAAATTTAATTAATTAAAAAAATGGACATGTGTCAACTCCACAATCCGCTTATAGAGTCCAAAATTTACACCGCGGTATATCAAATAATTACCTTTTACCCTTATTATATTATTATTATATATATGCATGCTAAACTATACTATAATTTAAAGAAAACCCCTAGCTGTTGACAAGTAATATATCATTTTAAATTTTCAACATACTATAATTCATTTTCATAACAATGCATCAAAGTCCCAAGATAAATTAATTAACTTGTAAACAAATCTACCAAAAAGATGGTATAAGCATTAACAAACCAAACTTATAAAACTAAGAAACTAGTTAATCTTAGGAAAAAAAACACATTTCCATATTCTTTCCTTCCTTCACTATTATCATATATATGAATTCCACACTCAATCCAATCATTTTTTTCCCATAAAACTATTAAGTTTCACAAATTAGATAGTTTTTTTTTAACCCAATACGGTCTCTCTGCTTCATCAAAATAAGTAATTTGAAAGCAAAGGAAAAAAAAAAAAAACTTTATTTGCAACTTCATTCAAACATTATTAATCCAAATAGCTAGGTTGCTTAGATTTTCATTAATATTGTCTTCAAACAGTAAAATTTGATACGATAAATTGCGTAACGCAAAATGTTCCTATTTATAGCTTTGAGAACTACTGATTCCTACTTATGCATAGTAGTCTTTGTTTAGCCAATTGATAAAGATTTCTTTATCTATGTTAATGTTATTATAGAGACAAAATTAGGCAATAATAATTAATGGCGCTTGTAATTATTGTGCAAACACTGTTGTTGATTAATTTCATCTAAATTAACCTTAAGATGTAATTACACGTTTAATTAATGTAATGTAACTACTAGCTAGCTTGTTTACTACTCCTAAATGTAATGCAGGATAACATACATAACATCTAATCGATACACATGTACCAATTAAAGAATCTCGATACAAATATTTTTAAAGTGTAGGCTTCCTCCAAAGTGATTAAGTCTATTTGTACAAATTTATCGTATTAATCATACTGAACTCCGATTAATTTAGTATCGATCAAGATCGATTTTAAAAAAGAAGCTCTTCCAATGTATGTTTTTTTTTCATTTGTAACACTCGGACCCAATATTTTATTTAAATTAAAGGACATCAAGCACTTTTCACTTAACTCATCAAGTAACTTAGGGAGACTCACCCACCGTAACTAGGTGCGCAACGCGGATCGGATCTGAATTACTCAGTGCTAAGCCCTGAATACCGGATGGGATACCAAAAAAAATCAAGCAACTTAGGCCTTTGGATTGTGGAATTGGATGGTTTCTATGGTGGTTCAGTTGTTTAATCATGGTCTGCCGGACTTTCATCCTTGTTCAATCCTTATTAAGGACATTATGACACTAATTGAGGATGAGTTCAAGAGGTTCATCATATATTCAAAGAAGACAGTAGATCTGTAGGTGTGTGGATTTTCTAACCAATATGGCTAAGTCTATTGAGTTATAGTAACGTGCTTAATTGGATTCACCACCTGGTTGGAGAGATTTTGCTGGAGTATATATGATCACACATGTCCGCCTTGCATGAGAAAGTAATTTGAAATGCAGAGTCTTACGTAACAAAAAAAAACGCAGTAAATAAATTACATGCAAATTGTTCATCTCATAGTTGACAAGAAAAAACCCTTCATAAAAACAGAGGCAGTGGTTTAGAATTTAGAAAATTAATCGAAAATGGCGCCATTTTTTTTTGGGAATAAAACTAAACATTAGATATGATGTTGAGCTTATATCTAACCCCAACTTTATTGGAAATTAATTAATTTAATATTAAATTTTCAAAGTTTCATGAGCTCCAATAGAATGGAAAATGAATGGAATCAAACAAATTGATGTGAAACATGCATATAGAGCAAAACTTAATTCAGGCTGTAATTAAGGGAGGGAATACTCAATTGAAGAGGAAGAAGTGGCTCGCAATTTTGCAAACCCAAAACTAAAAAATAGAAGTCGATATCAAAAAGATTCTTTTCTCAGTGTACACACCTAACCAGCAACCTGCCCTCTTCTAATATTGATCGAGACTTCCAATTTTTTAAATCAATTTTCCCATACTTTAATGTCACATATAATATGGATGCAAATTAAAATAAAAAGGTCAACAATCTCATGCTCCTTATTTAACAATAATAAAAAATACTAATGTTCAAGCTCTCTCTTCATCAAAAGTCGTCTACCTTAAGCAACCGCCCTTGGCTTACTCTTCACACAAATCACATCCAATTTCTTCTTGGTACATATACAAATCTTATCTAAAATACAGGTACTCTATAATTTTTATAATTATATTTTTTTTATCTAAAATACAGGTATTCTGTAGTTTTTTTTTGTTTTACAATAAAATCGATATCCAATAATCATATTGTGTTGGACTTTGAAACTCTAAACGATGTTGGATATCGAATAAAAAAGTTATTCAGAGATTTAATTTCTTCATTTTATTATATACTATGAATTTATTTCATCTACTTAGCCATCACCCAATTCAAATTAACATATGTTCTATAGCAATATATATATATATATATTTTTGTTCAAGCTATAGCAATATATATATGGCATATATATAGTACTACATGTAACATAACACATGATATGTGGGGTATTATTACTTTTCGTGTCATTTTTTCTTTGTTCTTGCTTTTTGAATTAATAGTTTTTGGCTTGCATTGAGGCACCACATGACAAATATAAGTAATGATTGATCATTTTGACCCTTTTTTTCCATCTATTTTATGGTTTTTGGACATCAAAGAAATTATAATAAGGACCATCTACTTTATGTTTAAATGAACATAAAACTACTCATGATTTTTTTTTTCTTTTAATGAGAAACTATATTAGTCACTTTATCAATCATTTCATTTCTACCTCCAAAATTATTTATTTAGGGTACTCTTAAAATAGCCAAGGATTACGTACTTCTTGAATTCCAAATCTTTATAATGATAGTATGAACTTAAAATTAAAATGGGTTTACCAAATCTTATTTAATTATTATGATAAAAGATTTGTATCTCTCTTATTCTATTATTAGTAGTATTTTTTAGATGAAAAGGATGGATTTTTTCAAAAACCTGAAATTTGGTTGATGTCCTATCATGCATAAATAACTTACTCTTAGCTTCTAATTTCTTTCTTTTGTGATATCAGCAAAACTATAAAGTTATCAAAAGAATTCATGATATTGTTACTCAACAACTAACATTAAAAGAAGTGGGTAGATCCATGTCATTCCAATATCATATAATTAGATTCTAAAATATTGCACCTATTAATATTAAAGAAAAAAAATAGATATAATGAGGAAAGAGTCAATGGTCTAATTGATTTGAAACCAAAAATACTATAACTTAATAGAAAATTTTAAATACTTTCTTCAAAAAATAATTAAAAATAGATTTGATCTATTATATGAACTTTGTGGGCTATGATTATGATAGTGGCAACTTAGTAAGGCTGATTATTATGTTCATTACGCAAACAATTAGCCACAAATTACGGCATGGCATGTACACATGACATCCCATTCAAACCCTATTTTTTTCTCAAATTAATAAATTAACTTTTTGCTTAGGAATAAGAGAAAGCTTTTAAATTAAACTTAGTTTACACAAGTTTAGATCATCATCTCCTTTTTTTTTTAATCTTTGATAATCAAAAGCTTATATATATATATGATTTTACTCATATAGTATATTTACTGGATTGCTAAACACAGCCCCCTTTTATTAGCCACCGCCCCCCCTTGGGTTATTTTGCCCTTTACTTTATTTTCCATCAAACTTCAAACTTTTCAATTCTCTCAAATTCTCTCAACCTTCAAAGTTTCAAAACTCAATCATTCAAAATCATTCAAGTAAAACAACATCAAAATTCATGCACAAAGATTTTTTCAGATTGAAAGTATATTTAAAAAAAAAGAAAAAAATTATCTATTTATCATTAATCAAAGATTAAAATCATCTTGCTAATATTGACA
>AWUE01013333.1:0-44004 GCA_001974825.2 Corchorus olitorius
ACAAAAAGCTGTGAAAAACAGCCCTTATCCAAGGTATGTAGGTTTTTTAATTTTCTAGCTTTCTTTACAACCAAACAAAATCTTGAGAAAAAATCTTATCTTTTATATATATAATCAATAAGTACAAAAAAATAAAAAACATATTCTCATTTGCTGTGTGCTTGCATTACACATCTTTTCATCCCCTATTTCTTTTGACTATACCATGGATGAGTCAATATTAAAAAAACTTGAGCTGTAAGTAAACTAGTAACTTGATGGATTTGGGTTGTTGTTTTTGCAAGTTACTTAATCTTTTCCCATTTTTTGTTCTTTATAATTAATTCCCTAAACAAGTGCAACAATTTATTGTGATTTTACTTTTTACATTTCTGATTTTGTCTTTGATGAATATATTTGCAGAAGCTACTACAGGTGCACTACTCAGAAGTGTACAGTGAAGAAAAGAGTGGAGAGGTCATACCAGGATCCATCTGTGGTGATCACAACCTATGAAGGCCAACACAACCACCCACTTCCGACAACCCTCAGAGGAAGCGCCGCCGGGCTATTCCCACCTTCCTTGTTTACACCGTCGCCACTGACGGCTGGGCCAAGCTTCCCACACGAATTGTTTATGCAGATGCCTCATCATCATCATCATATGATCAATAACCAAGCAGCTGGTTCGGCGGGTTCAATGTTTTCTTCAGAAAGCTTAAACCCTTTTCAGCAGTATCATCATAATCGTCATCAAGTTCCAACAGCTGATGACTATGGACTTCTTCAAGACATGGTTCCTTCCAGGTTCCTTAAGCATGAGCCATGAACAAGTTTTCTCTTCTGCTTCTGCTTCTGCATAATATATCTTATTAATTTACTCCTTGTATATATATAGTAATATTTTAACTACTTTTATCATTAGTTTTTTCATTATCATCTAACTAGTATAACTTTCTTTAGATCGCCTTAAAGAATTTTTCTTCATTATTTTACATGATCTGGACTCTGGAAACAGACCTAACATCAAGGATTAGATTATGATTTATGGGAGTGGAATGTGTTTTTTCTTTGCAACTTAAAAACTTGGTTGAGTTTGCCACATTTAGTGTGGGAAATGGTTGGCTTCTTTGATAGGAGATATATCAGGGTTTTAGTTCCCTTTTTTGAGAGCAGAAAAACCTAGTTCTTAAGAGGATTTGCAGGCTTGTAATAGAAGAGAGAAAGCTGCATTTTAATTATATATTTGTAATATATCATCATCCTTGATGGGAATTATTAATGAAGAATGCGAGAATTATTTCCTTTTAATTACTAGTTTATATATAGTATTAATTTCTTGTAATTAGTGTGAAAGAGTTAAGAAAAAAGGTTTAGGTTGGAAATGCAGCAGCTAGCTAGCTTTGCCTGCCTTGCAATATTCATGCATGAAAATGAAGGTTTGACTTCTGTTGGATAACATGGAAAAAAAAACTATTTTTTTCTCTCTCTCTCTGATTACACTTTTGGACTTTTAAAGGTAAATGCTGAAAATTTCAAATAAGCCTGAACTAATTGTGAGATACATTTATATAAATGCTGCTAATTATGAGTCATATTCCTGTCTGAAAAGGCAGAGAATCCTATATATAGTCCAATATATACATGTTCCTAACCAATTGCTGAACTTGTCATGGCAACTGGCCTAACATCCCTAATTAATTCTTTTAAGGAAACATGAGACATAGTAAAAGGGATCTGTAGTGGTGATTTCCAATTCGATACTTTGTTTCAGTGAATTTTAACCTCTAATAATTATCTAAGCTCTTAACTGATCGATGTTTTCTAGTTTATAACACTAAATTAATATTTGGACATAATTTGATTCCGTTGTTCTAATATTTATTTTTAATTATGATCACTAAGGCTTAAGGATGTATATATATGTTGTGAATATATATATATGAATTAAACTTTGATATGTATAGTTTTCTCATTTAATTAATTGAATTTTTAAATGTTAATTAGTGCCTATCTAGCTATAGAGCTTGTCATTGTTAAATTTGACTTGAGAGGCGTATGAGCTACGTCTTCAGTCAAGACTCGAACGAAATTATTGGGAGAGATTGGTTTCGTGTTGAGGTCACCAAATTCCAGACCAGTGGAAACTGGAAATTAACTTAAAAATCAATCTACTTTCTGCTCTTGAAAAATGAAAGAAAATTCCTTGGTCAGATGCAGTCAAGATATGATTAATTAAATAATAATTAGCATGTTCACTAAGAAATCAATCAAGACACTGTAAATTCACTAATATATCCACACTAATTAACAAATAATTGAAGGAGAAATGTCTCTCATCTTTTATTACTTGTTTTCATCATAAGAAAGCTTATTCAAATTCCTCGTCTAATCGAGATTGTTAGAGGTTGAACTTCACTCAAGGAGATCTCGAATTCGAGTCTCCTTATTCCCTCTAAACAGGTTTGTTTCTAATCTACCTCTACAAGAAAAAGAAAAGAAAAATAAAAAACAAAACTCTTGATCCTTAAATAGGACACATTATTGTATATCAAACTCAATGTGCATATATTTAGGAAAAGAATATGACACCATAATTTATGTTTTTGTGTCGTTATCAAATCACCTAACAAACACAAATTGATAACAAAACATAAAGGAGAAGACCAATTGGATTATTTTCTGATCAAGCATTTGAATTAATTAATGTAGATTAATTAGGATTGAGGTGTTGATCAAATGTTCAGTTGTAGCTAGCTAGGCCTAGGCTTGATATATAAGACAAATTTTTCTGGTTAATATGCAAAGGTAATTTGGAATTAATGTCATTAAATTAAAAAAAAAATAAAACATTTTAACTATATAGTTTTCCAAGATACTTCTTAGCATGTGCCATTGTCCTTTCATAATCTTCTATAATAATAATCTGTTGATTGACATGAAGAAAAGAATATGCAAAGATTATAAAAAATAATTGTTGAATTCACCTGCCGTCTTACATGCACATGAATGTTAATTAGCCATTGATTAAAGTCAAATTTGTTTTACAAGTTCCCTGTCTTGCGCTGATGATGATTAGACCAATTCCTATCCTCTTTTCTTGATCTAATTAACACTGTTTAAATCTTATAGTATATATCATTCATGGTTAATTAATCTTTTTTTTCAATATAATTAACATCTAAACTGTTTAGAATTTGACTAAAAATAGAAACTTGTTTGAAAGAGATTCTGCAACACAATAAGAAGAAAATAAAGATTAGAGAATTGCAAATCACAATCCAATTCTTTACAAACAAAAGTGCAACACTATTGACGAGCTAAACATAGTGATGATTTTTACCATTTACATGATCCGCATTTTAGAATTTGCTTGAGAAGAATAAGTGATGAATACTTGAATCAACCAATCCTCTTTTCATATAAGAACATTTAAACTCTAATTACTTTATGAAGATATAGTATTTAGGCCATGCACAATGAAGGCAGCATTTTCCGCTTCCCAAGGAGCGGCAATTTGCAATTACAACAGTAGTGCGGTACTGTAGCTCAGCGGCAAATTTGCTTTTTTTTTTCTTTCCCTTTTTGACCTTAACAATTTTGTTTATTCCTTATATATCCTTTTTTATATTTGTTAATTTAAATTTTGAGAAATATCAACATTTATATTTAAAATTATTATGAAAAAAATATATCATTAGAAAAATCTCATTGACACCTTTAAAATAAGATCAATATTAAATATATTTTTTTACTTTTTCAATAATTACTTTTTGGGATTTATTATTGTTTCAACTAACCAATAACTATTATTGTGTGTATTTTATTTATTAATAATATTTATAATTTTTTAATAATTTAATTATTTCCAATAATTAAAACATAAACCAAAGTATTATGTAATTCTAATTAATTTTTATGAATCGATAATAGTTAATAAATAAATGGTGCAAAAAATGGTGCTACACATCGGAGGAGAAAAAATTTGGTGTAAGAATATTCTCAAAAGATTCTTTCTTAACACCATTTTGGTGCAATATTTGGTGCAACACGTTGCACATGCTCTTAGTGACTAGTATGTGAAATTTGGTTAAAATCATACCTATGATTTTAGATTATCCATTTGGAAATTTGTTAAGTGTTTTATTTCCATCTGCATAGCTTTCCACACAGTTATTATTTATGAACTTTTGAAGAAAAAAATTTAGAAGGGAGCTTATTAATGGACAATATCTATTTGGGTCAAGCTAAGTGAGCTGCCCATCATTTTCAGGCTGCAACTAGGCCCTAAATTGACACCAAACAACAAGAAAGGCAACAACAAGTTTGAATTGAATTGAATGAGTTCAACTTCAAAGTTCAAAGTTGCCATAAAATAATTGGGTTTTGGAATTTAAAGGGCTGGTTTTGGTATTTCATCAGTTTCCTCCCTTCTGTTGTTAGATTGTCAATATAGCCCAAACCAATATTAAAACAAGAATTATGAGTTTTACCAAGAAAAAAAAATATTAAAACAAGAATACAATTATTAACCAAATTTGTCCATTGTAAAGGAAGCAAAAAATTCACATATTGTTATTTTAAATTTTAAATCAATTGATTGATTTGAACTAACCCAAAAGATATATAAAAATAAAAAGAAGAGAAAAATAATAGGTAGGTGGGTTCCTTAATCTGCACTTCTGCATGCAGCCAAAGAAATAGAACCTTGCCATTTTGTCCCCATCTATGACCATTTCTTCCAATAAAAGAGTGCAAAAAAAGTAAAATACTTGGGTTTCCATAAATTGTTTGATGTTCATTTTAATAAATTGTGATTACTAATTGCATATTAATCGGACGGCTAAGAATGCAGATGATGGAGTCATCACAAAAGTATTTATGATGGACGGTCGAAATCAAAAGTCTCTTATACCAATCGATTTTGACTGCTCATCAAATATTGTACAACTACATTGAATATATTCAATATTCATGACAACAACAATCACAATCAAATTTTTATCAAACTTTGAAAAGAGCATGGAATCAAAAGTTAAATTGACTAAGCTTTTATTGGACCAATATTTGAAGGTCTACATTACCTTGGTATATGTCAACATAACACCAGATCCACCCTCTTTATTTTTTAAATGAAAACCTTAAAATATTACATAAATAAAAATAATAATAAACACCCAATTCCAAAAATAAAAAATTATTACTAGCACCTAATGTTTTGGTCGAATGAAGATACCAAAGTTATATATATTCACCAACAATAAAAATTTGGTCGAATTATATTATAAGTGTATATAATGCAAGTATGACCCATGCAACAACTTGTTTATTATTTCATGTGATTAGTTAAGCCAATAAGTTAATCCACATGATTTTCACAATTTTATAAATATTTAGTAGTTTATATATTAAAAGTAAAAAATGGTAAGTAATTAAAAGAAAAAGATTTTTTTGGCAAGAAAGTAGTAAAAGAAAAGGAATTAAGAAAATGACCTTCAAGTTTCAACAAAAAAAAAGAAAAAAATTAACTATATGGTAGTAAATTTTAATAATTGAAAAAGAAAAAAATAGTATAATTAATCAATTATGGTAGTAACATTTTTTCTTTCTAGAAATAGTGTGGTACTTACTACTTAAGCTGAGTAATAAATACTTCAAAAGTATAAATAGAAAGTACAATAGAATTGTACAAAACATACTCTACCCAAAAAAACAAGGGTACATAACTAGAAAGATAATCATAATAATACTATAGATTCCTAATTACTATAGCAATAATAATTATTTATGTGCCAAAAATAAAGCAATAATTATTTCCTAATTTCTTAATAATTGTAATTAATAATAATTAAATTAATTAAACATTGAATCTGATCATAAGTATGGAGTAGTAAATTGTTGTTGTTTAAATTTTCTTGATTTGGTGGTGTTTTTTATTGTGATCTTTCTTGCACATCACATTCACACGCCCAAAACTGAAAGCAAAATTGCAACCAGAAAAAACCAAACCCCAACAACAGCAGCACCTACGGCAACAACAACAGCCGTTGAGAGATTAAAATAAATCATTTAAAAAAAAAAAAAAACAGAGGAAGAGTGAAAACGACGTCATATCGAACATCTTCTCTCTTCTTCAAGCAAGCTGTTAAGATCTCTCTCTTCCTTAATCTTCCTCGCTCGTTCCCAAATCTTCAGATTGGCTTAAAAATAAATATATTTTTTTTGTTATTTATGAGCATGTCCTAGCAGAACCAAACATCACTCAATTCGACGCATTCTTTGGTAACCATTCCTTTCTTCTTCTTCGTTTCAGTTTAAATTGAGATTTTCCTTTTGTTTGTTTGGATTGATTTGATTCGGTGCTGTTGCAATTTTTACAGTTGCAGGAGGTTGGTGTTTGATCCAATTGTAGAAATGGTGGTTTCTGGGCCAATTACGCCTGGACAGGTACGGTTTTTTGAGTGTGAATTGTGGTGATTCAGTTCTTTTTTGTTAATTTTAGATTTAGTTTTCAGATGTTGTTTAGATGGTGCAATTTGAATGAACAATTTCGGTAATGTGATCTTTTATGAGCTGAAAAACGTGTCTCTAGTCATTTTTCAATTTCCAATTCCTATGATATATATATTAATTTTGGATTCTGTTATTTCGCTATCAGGAAAGCGTGTTAGATTCGCATTGCCAATTTCTTATTTCTTGCTGTACATAGAGTTTGAAAGCATTTGCATTTCTCTCATTTCTTTTCCTTTTGTTAGATTTCAGTCACCTTGATGCTACTTCTGATGATTGATTTTAGTTTACTGACTCTCTAAATTGGTGGAATTTTCATTTTTCATATAAGAAACTTTTTTTTATGGATAATGGATTTACATAACACTGTGGCTTGCTTTGATTAGTGTAGTGAAGTGATTTGACTATAAGCTTAGTGAGAGTGTACTGAATCTAATGAATTGTTGTTAATCTTAATTATACTAGTATTTATAATGTATAGAATCTAATGCAAATTGTCGTGGGAATTTTTCAGATGTTCTACTTAAGTTTTTATTGCATGAACTGGTTTTGTATTTGCTGTTATGCAGAAATGCATTTGCATTTGCTTGTTTTTCATTCGATGATTACTTGCAGTTGGTGTTTTATTTTTCTTGTTTTAAAATTTAGCTTTTTTTACCATGGCTATGTGTATATTTCACCTTCTAATTTTAATTATCTCATTTGTTCTCATCTATGTATCTTTTCATCTCTCTTTTGCACTTTTGTATTTGTTTCCCTTTTCTTGTATGAACTAGTTTTGCCTGAGATACATAATGAGGCCTTTTTCTTATGCTGCAGGTGTCTTTTCTCTTAGGATTTATCCCAGTTTTCATTGCATGGGTATATTCAGAGTTTCTAGAGTATAAGAGAACATCATCTCATTCTAAAGTGTAAGAAATCTTTTCTCATAGGAGTTAACATGGGTGGACGAATTTGATAAGGCTTCTATCTTACTATTTGGAGTGACTTTGTTATTCACTGATGCTGACAACATAGTGTCACTTTGCAGCCATTCAGACAATAATCTGGTTGAATTAGGAGAAGGGACAATTAAAGAAGATGACCGGGCTGTTTTGTTGGAAGGCGGTCTTACAAGATCAGCATCTGCCAAATTTCATAGTTCATCCATCAAAACAAACTTGATTAGGTTGTTCTCTTTAAGCTTCAGTGTGATGGATTTTTCTGTGTTTGTACTCTTTAAAGTTTTCTTATGATTGCTTTTTCACCATGTTCCAGGTTTTTGACTATGGAAGACTCTTTCGTGCTGGAAAATCGATCAACTTTGAGAGCAATGTCAGTCATTTGCCAGAAATACACTTTTTGGTGGCAGTTTTTTTTTGTTCTTCTCATGTTTAACAATACAATCTATTGCAGGGCTGAGTTTGGGGCTATTCTGGTGTACTTCTACATAGCTGACCGCACGAATATACTTGGGGAATCTACCAAGGTGCTTTTATGGGTTTTTTTTTTTTATTATTTATTTATTTATTTTTAATGATCCATAAATTAATGGTTTCATCTGTGATGTTTCTCATGTGGGTTTTGTTGGACAGACATACAACCGTGATCTTTTCCTCTTCCTCTATGCTCTTCTCATCATAGTTTCAGCAATGACTTCTTTGAAGAAACACAATGATGTATCAGCATTCTCTGGAAAAACCACACAGTACCTCAGTAGGCATCAAACTGAAGAATGGAAAGGATGGATGCAGGTGAGTGTTTATTGTTAGACTTGTAACCTTTTAAGAGTAACTACTTGAGCTTAGGAACCATACAAACACCCATCCCACATCAATAATTTAAATTACATTTATTGATGTTCTTGTGCATTTACTTTGCTCATTGCGGTCTACTTTTAAATGTTTTCTCCATTGGGAAAGGTGATTTTTGTCTCCCAACAATACCTTTTGTCCATTTGGTCTAGTTACCTAATATGATTGTGGTAAAGTTTTTTGTACTTTAATCTCGAGGGGAGTTCTTTTGACTTGCTTTGAATTTTCTTCTTGTTATCTATTGTAACATTGATGAAAAATATTCAAATGAGTTCTGTAGCTATCATGTTTAAATGCTTTATGATCTGAGTCTTCAGTCTTTGGATCTCCAATGAATGTTCACACATGCTAATTCTGCTCTCGGTCTGATGTATGAGATTGCTTGTTGTTTGCAGTTTCATGCTATCTACTAACCATTTTTTCTGCACCATTTGTTTATTAGGAGTTGTGTACAATGCACTTAGACATCTTTCTTGTCTTTACAGGTCCTATTTTTAATGTACCATTACTTTGCTGCAACGGAGATATATAATGCCATACGTGTCTTCATTGCTGCATATGTTTGGATGACTGGATTTGGCAACTTCTCATACTATTATATTAGAAAGGACTTTAGCCTTGCACGCTTCACCCAGGTGATGTTCTTTCTATGGGCTATTGTCCCATATTAGGATACCAGCTATGTAGTTCTCTATATTGTTGTACAAATCAACAATCTGATGTCCTTGTATAACATCTACTTGATGCAGATGATGTGGCGACTAAACTTCTTTGTGGCATTTTGCTGTGTTGTTTTAAACAATGACTATATGCTTTACTACATCTGCCCAATGCACACGCTTTTCACCTTAATGGTGTATGGAGCTCTCGGGATTTTCAACAAGTATAATGAGATACCATCAGTGATGGCTGTGAAAATTTTGGCAAGCTTTCTCGTAGTTATCTTGATTTGGGAGATTCCTGGAGTTTTTGAATTATTTTGGAGTCCATTAGCTTTCCTACTAGGTCAGCAACCTAACAAACTACTTTCTTCTTCTTTTCTTTTGATTTATTAACTTACCAATAATTCAGAAAAAGATTCAGTCTCATCATATGCTTCTAAATTTTTATTTTTATCTTTTGCTTGAATGTGTTTTATTACATTTGAAGTCGGGATGTCTGGCTTTCAAATGTGTATAGCTCAGATGTATATAAATCCAGTTAAATTTGCATTTTAGTATTCAGCTAGTTCACTCTCTTCTTCCTTCAAATGGCAGGGTACACTGATCCTGCAAAACCTGACCTCCACCGACTGCATGAGTGGCATTTTAGATCTGGCCTTGATCGCTATATATGGATTATTGGAATGATTTATGCCTACTATCATCCCAATGTAAGTTTATAAAATTTTTGTAATGAAAAGTCTTGCTCTCTTGTGTAACAAATAACACTCTTTGAAATGTTTTGAACCTAGGTTGAGAAATGGATGGAAAAATTGGAGGAATGTGAAAACAAGAGAAAATACTGGATCAAAGCAAGCATTGTTTCGGCTGCTTCATTTGTGAGTTGCCTGATCTTTTGGTAGCTATAAGACTATTATGTTTATTGATTTTTTGATAGATGCTTTTTCTATATTCTTAAAATCTTCAGGTTGGGTACATGTGGTATGAATATATTTACAAGCTGGACAAGGTTACTTACAACAAATACCATCCTTACACATCTTGGATTCCCATAACGTGCGTATTATAGATTTTTTTTTTTAAAAAAAAAATCACTCTGAACATTTTATTCAATTTCCAATATCTGATAATTATCTCTGGTTTCTTGTAATTCTAGTGTCTATATTTGCTTGAGGAATTGTACTCAGCAGCTTCGGAGTTACACTTTGACTCTATTTGCGTATGTTCCTGGACTCTTTCTGATTCATTTAATTGTGGCCTCCTTACAAAAATGTGGATTACTGATTTTATTTTTTGAGGAATTTTTTGATATACTTTGTACTTATTCTAATTATGCTACATTTTGTGCTTCCTAGGTGGCTTGGCAAGATTACTCTGGAGACTTACATTTCGCAGTTTCATATCTGGTTGAGGTTTGTGAACCAAAGAAAATTCTCTCTTGAATTTGTTCTGCTGCAACATGATATTTTAAAAATAGCCTGGTAGTGGTAGTTAAAATGTTAAATAGGTTATCTTTATTTCTTTGTATCGAGTTCTCACTCTACATCCTTTTCCGAGTTAGATAATTCCTACAAAACACTAAAGCAGCGAGAGAGTAATAAATGTACAGGTCTATAAGATTAGATTAACACAATTGCATTTCATACATGCAGATCAAACGTGCCTAATGGACAACCCAAGTGGCTTCTTTCTCTTATCCCAGAATATCCGCTGCTCAATTTCATGCTCACAACTGCCATTTATGTCTTGGTATGCAAAGTTTCTCCGGTATTCTATGTTCTGCCATCAACTGTGATTTTATCATTTGTTCATTTCCTGCCATCTTGTGTTTGCTTCTGCAGGTATCACATCGCCTTTTTGAATTAACAAACTCTCTCAAGTCAGTTTTCATACCCACAAAAGATAACCGACGGCTGCTACATAATTTTATTGCTGGAGTAGCCATTTCAGTCAGTTTGTATTGCATCTCACTCATTCTTGTTCATATTCCACATTCACATGTAAGCCCCAAATTCCTATGAATTATTAACGAACTTTGAGAACTTTAAATTCCACAGGGAATATTCAGACCTAAAGATTATCAAACTGATATGTTCTTAACCTATACTGATTTCGTGTTTTTACAGGCCTGAGAAATCAAAGAAATCAAAGGGCTAAACAGCGCGTTTACAACATTGGACATATGAAATACTAGATATAGTTGGGAGCAAAATAAGAGAATTTGGAAGACGTATGCAGGTGTAGCTTTCGAATCAAGTTTTTCCAACGATTTTGAGTAAAAATGTCCTCCATTCTTGTCCTTGAGCCGGAACTACAAAATCTTGGTTTTGCCGTGGGAGTATAATGGGGGCAAGGCAACACGGATAGGAAGGAAATCTTCTTCTTTTTCTTACATTTTGTTGTAATATCTGAAACTTCCTCATATATATTTTTTCTTCTTCTTTTTGGGTCAATTTTTGGTCATATTCATTGAAGAAAAATGTAGATTCATCATGTGACATAGATGTGTTGTCCGGCACCAAACAAATTAAATTCAATACTAATGCAAATTTCTTATTGTGAATTTCGTGTGGTTCTGATCTTTTACTTTCGTTTGGCAAATGAAGATAGTAATTGTATATGTAGTAAATATTGGTAACTATCAAATCACAATCAGCTTAATATAACCATGATAATTGCTTCTATGACAATGACTTATTTAGCTTGGATTTATGTGCAAAATGAAAACTTATTAAGTAATTTTATCCAAAAAAAAAAAAGACAACTTATTAAGTACTTGAGACAAAATTCAATTCCTTTCAGTCATGTGTGGGATCCGAATTTGAAACGGGTCGGATACCAGATGTCTATTATTATAAACCTACTTTCAAGTAGGAGTTAATGTGAAATTGGACTAAACACTTACAAGAGCCTATTAGTGTTAGAACTTAGAATTAGAACCCGAGAAAGTAAGATGGAGTTTAAACGCTTTTATATTTTACCATTTCAATTCAGTTCTTTTGTTTAGGGTAAGAACCATTAAGTATTTAAGCTACTGAAATTAAGATGGAGTTTTACCGATATTTTAATTTGTTAGTAAAACTTTAATTCGTCACTCCTAGGAAGAAATAGCGGTAAGTGTTAACAAATCCCGAAATGCCCAACAATATACGTTACTACTCCATATAAATTGAGAACTTTATATATGCATTATTATTGTTTGAAAACTTTGAACTGATCATCTGGCCCTCCATATATAAATTGAGAGGTCCCTGGTTTTGTGTCTATCCCACACATATCTAATCTCAACTTTAAAGTCATTCATCAACAAATCTTAACGAATCTGAGTTGTAGTTGCAAACTTTTTCAATGATTTTACACATTTCAACTTCAGACGCTCCATATATCACTTTAATTGGAAACCAAGTCAATCGAGGCACGTATGCCAGTTTAACCAGATTGAAATTTGAAACAAACTAACCAAACCTTAATTAACATCTCTTTAGATTGACCAATTAAATTTGTTCACTCAAAGCTTAACATTAAGGCTTAAGTAGTAATGCATTGAGGAAACCAGGCCAAGTTTTGCCATTAGTACTATATATTTTTAGCCTAGTCCAGTGGTCCTAGAAGATGGGGTCTGATCTTCTGCCAATTTAATGGGGCTTCTGGCTGCACCAATCGACTTTTCAAGCCCCAAAAAAGCATGGAATATCATAAATGACTCTTTTATAGTTTACACCAACCAATACTCAAATGGCAATGGCCGAAGTTCAATCACTTCGACAGGCAAATAGGAAAACTGCATAAATCATAAATCTAAAGCCTTGATTACAGCCTTGAAGCTGAAAATAGTCAACTAATTCATGATTTTTTGTTCAAACAAGCCCCTACTATCACCTTGGGCCCTTGGCTAGCAGGCTCGATGTTACCCAACTACTACTAAAGTTGAAAGGGAGATTAGAGAAATTGCACATTGAGTGGTTATGCCCTTATGGGTTTTCAGTGTCATATAAAATTCTGCAAATCACCCTTTGGTACTTTGGAAAGGAAAAGCAGAAAAAGGTCCCCCCAACGTTCCATTGTGTAAAAGCGAATCAAATAGGCAATTAGAAGTGCGAAAAATAAACAACACAAAATCATATGATTCAGTCGATGTGACTTACATATACGGTTAGAAAAGAAGAGATCTTATTTCTTTCTTGAGAAATTGAGAAATTAATGATTGTACATCATAAAATCGTAATTATAACTAGGATTGATGCAATAATAAGAATGAATCCCCAATTATATTGTCAAATCATCTAAATATAAATTCAAGTCACTCATCAATAGTTTCTCTCCACCTCTGGTTTGTTTCTAACAAATTCATCTACTTTGCATGACTTGGCTATTATCAATAATGAGGCTTTCAACATCAATTTCGTCTCTCATTCTTAATTTTTTTATAATTTGTGCATCGAGACTCGAACCCTTGCCCTTTAGGTGTAAATGCATCAACCTAACCACCGGAGCAAGGGGAGAACCAATATTATCAATAATGAGGCTTTCAACATCAATTTCGTCTCTCATTCTTAATTACTACTAGTATAGATAGATAAATTTCTTGATCACATGTATATATCAAGATTAATCCAATGGATCTGCAATAATATTCGTGGGATCCACGTACTTATAATGACATATGACGAAGGGCTCTAGCCTATAGCAAAATGAATACAGTTGCCTTCATTTCCACATAAATGCTATCTTTCGTATAACGTCAAACTTTAGCCGTCTTAAATTTGCTAAAGACAAAGACTCTGCTTACTAAGAAATGGAGTAACATCAAAAACAAGTTGATGAGTTAATAATGTTCAATTATTTCAGCTTTAAATCTAGTTTCTGTCTTTTCTACCTTAAAATCAACAGTTGTAGCTGTAATTACAGAGTTTTAATTTACTATAGCTGTTGATAAAATGATTGGGAAATTAATAGAAAAACAAATTCAATGAAATTGGACCCGGAAAAGCCTATAGCTTTACACACATAGCTAATTAACGAAGCCACGTGCTTCTGGTTTATTATAAGTCTTAACTTCTTCTTCATTCTTCTTCTTCTTCTTTATCTCTTTATTTTCACCGCTCTGTTTGCTTTTTGGGGTTTCTGAACTCTAAAACTTTGACATGGGGGAAGCTCCAGAAGTACAACTTCAGATCATTGGTAAGCTATTCATCTTTTTAAGAAAGAGTATATATTCTGCAAAAATGTTACAAAAACATCTGGAAACAAAAATTTATAGTGTAAATTAAAATTCTTGTCAGGAATTAAATTGGTTTAACAAGTAAAGTTTTTTTTTTACCCAGGTCAGGAAAACAGAGCTACAAATTCGGCTGAAGAAACAAACAATGGCGGCGGCCGGTCGACAACAACCACCACCCAACATCGAAAAAGCTATAAATGGTGGATTTTGATGGCAATTTACACAGTGTTTTGCCTTGCAGGCCAAACGGTGGCGACACTTTTGGGAAGACTTTACTATGACAAAGGAGGAAACAGCAAATGGATGGCAACCCTAGTTCAAACTTCTGGTTTCCCTGTTCTTATCCCTTTTTATTACCTCGTATTATTCAAAAAAACTACTACTCATAATTCTTCTTCGTCGACAACAGATCATGAACAAAACGACATCACTTCTGTAAGAAACGACATGAAATCTCCATCTCTTTTAGTTCTTACAGCTGTTTATGTTTCACTTGGTATACTTTTAGCCGGAGATTGCTTGTTATATTCCCTCGGCCTTTTATATCTTCCCGTTTCAACTTATTCACTAATCTGTGCTTCCCAATTAGCTTTCAACGCTTTCTTTTCTTTCTTCCTTAATTCCCAAAAGTTCACTCCTTTTATAATCAACTCCCTCGTCCTCCTCACCGTCTCCTCCGCCTTACTCGTCTTCCAAACCGACTCCTCCTCCGGTGGCTCCACCGTCTCTAAAGCAAAATACGCCATCGGTTTCATTTGCACCGTCGCCGCCTCCGCCGGGTACGGCTTAATGCTTTCCCTGATGCAATTCTGTTTTCAGAGGGTTTTAAAACAGCAGAATTTCAAGATCATGTTGGACATGATAATCTACACGGCGGTTGTCGCGACTCTGATAATCGTCGTGGGGCTTTTCGGCAGCGGCGAAGGGGAGGGTTTGGGGAGGGAGATGAACAAGTTTGAACTGGGGAAGGTTTCTTACGTGATGGTTTTGGTTTGGATTGCGGTTTCTTGGCAAGTTTTCTCGATTGGTTCGGTGGGTTTGATTTTTGAAGTCTCTGCACTTTTCTCCAATGTTATCAGTACAGTAGGGTTGCCGATTGTGCCGGTGTTGGCTGTGATTTGTTTCCATGATTCGATGAGTGGGATCAAGGTGATTTCGATGGTGTTGGCCATTTGGGGGTTTGTTTCTTATGTTTACCAGCATTATTTGGATGATCGTGAGTCTAAAACTCCAACACAAGTTTAATTAAGAAATTTGTCAAACTACAAATTACAGAGCAAATGCTTCATGCATTTATATACAGAAGCTATATATAGTAGTATATATATAGTTTTAGTTTATGAACTAAATTAGCTCTTTAATTTTCTCCATGCTAATTCATATAACGTAGGATTTTTTTTTTGGAAGAATATATATATATATATATTGTAAAAAAATTAACCCCAATATTTAACCCCAAATTGTTACGTAGTAGATAGGTTTATTAAATGAAATTAAAGCCTTTATTCTTCCTCTCATCGAAAACGAAAGTTATATGCTAAGTATATACTAAGTATAATATATGCTAGCTAGCAAGTAATGATACTAATACTAAGTACAAAAAGAAAACTTTATTCCTTCTTTATAAAGCTAATACTTCAAGAATGATCTAAATTGTTTTCATTTTGGAATTATTCTTTTCTTGTTAATATAAAATTTTGACTCTAGCTACAAACAAGTTTAAGCGGTTAATTAAGAGGATGAATATATACATGTACAATAATTAATGAATTTTAACTAATTATTCTAGTTTGATACATATTTCATGCTCCTAAGTCCCAATCCCACCTGTAGAGTTAAAAATTTGCATTAACATTGAATGAGATAATTTTCCTTAACTTTTTGGTAGTAGAATATTGGACTTTTAGTTCCAGCATACCGAACCATGAGGTCTTGGTTCAACTCTCACGGAATGTGACTTTAATTTGTATTTTGTTTGTTTGTTTATTTGGTTTGTAAGTAGGTATAGTTTCTAGTTTCTAGGTTCAAGAGCAGGTGTTATGAGATTTCAATTGTATTCCTTGGGGAAGGGAAGGGGTTTGTTGGCTCATAGATTAGTTTTTCGGTAATGTAGCTAATCATATAGCGGTGTACGGGTCTTCCTGTGCATTTGTAATCCCAATCTCATTAATTAAAAAGTTTATTTCTCTAAAAACCTTTTAGTGATTTTATTAACCTTTTTTAATAACCATTTAAGGTTTTAGCCTTAATAATAGGTTTTTTAGTAATTTTATAGTAAGATTTTTAGTAATTAAGGTGATAACCTTATAAACTTTTTTGCAACTTTATAAATTTTCTTAATAATCATAGTAACCTTTTTCTAGTAATCTCATAAGATTTTTTTAGTATCTTCTTGTAGCTAATCTAACCTCATTTTTTTTATTATATCATAAAACTCAAAGTGAATTACCAAAAAAAAATCATTACATCCACCACATTTTTTTGGAATAAAATAATCTTGGTTTTTTCTTTTAATTTCATTATGGGCATATTAGTAATTACATGTTTGATAATGGGTTATTTATTAAATAGCCCTCAGACTTTTTTGTTTTATGCTATTTAGTCCTTTTGCAATTTTTATTTTACGTGATTTAACCCTTCAATTTTATTTTTTATAAAAGTACCTCAAATATTTGTATTCTATGCGATTTAATCCTTCATACATTTTATTTCATACAATTTAATCCTTTTACTTCATTTCTTTTATCTTCTCAACATTTTCTACCTCATTAATAGTCTTAAAATAACAAGATAATAACAAATGGAGAGAAATGGATAATTCTTTATTACTCAGAGAATTGAGAATTTAGAATGGGATAGTTTACAACTGAACTGAGATAGCCTATTTATAGCTGAACCTCATATATGGAGATAACTCATAGATACAAGATAAATCAACATAATTAAAGAATATATCACTAATTATCTCATGGATAAATGTTGTTGATAATCTTCTCTTTTATCTCTGATAATTCTCTCATTTATCTTTTGATAATATTCGCATGGATAATTGTGGTATGATGAGTTCATTAATTCCATGACAATCTAAAATATTTAGTGTCGGCACCGCAGCAAAGTGCGGCGGATTTCTTGTGCAGGTTAATAAGATAAGGGGTAAAAGCAGTTATTGAAAAGAGTTTTGGATATCTTAAAACTGAAATGGGAGGAAATTTAATGTTTTTTTTTCTTTTGGTTACATAATGTTATAAGTAACATCAATGTATTACATTCTAAACGGACAACTTATGTGAGAAATTATAAAAAAAAAGGTTTTAAATTATTTTTGTAAAATATTATTAGCACACACTTATATGCTACCATAAGTAAATTTCCATTCCATCCTAAGCACAATATTTACATGACTCAACTATTATGCATCACAAGAAATTTATAGAACTATAAACACAATTCTTTCAATTGCTTTAACAGAAGAAAGAAAAGACAATGGGAGAAATACATTTAAATGCCAACTCGCTTTGGTCCTCTCCAATCCAACCACACCACTACAGTATAGTTTTTGGGTACATACACCAGATGGTCTTGAGAAAATTATGTTTCTCTCCTATGTTAAATCTCATCCATCTAGCTAGATCCTTTTTAGTTAAATAATTTTCTTGAACAACTTTTCTCATTTTATTTTGATCAAGTTTAAAACATTTTTAAAAAAGATTTTATAGTATTTTATAATTGAGATTTTGGAGGAAATTAAAAGCAAGATATATGCTGGGTTTTGGCAGAGACATAAAGAATGCAATCAGTATAGCCACTGTTTTTGCAAATTTTTGTGTGGTTGATTCAGATTCACAAGGCATGCGGTTAAAGTATGAACCTACTATGAGCAAAAGGGGATGAGGATACTTTATTCCGGCATCATTAATCTCTACATTAACACATGTATTGCTTCTCCAAATAAACTCATTCTTTCAATTTCTCGACCACACCAAGTTTCTGCTAATGAGGGGCACACTCTTATAACCTCCAGGAGCCAAAAATGTTACCATAAATGTGCTGATGAGGGGCACACTCCTATAACCTCAAGGAGCCAAAAATGTTACCGTGACCAAAATTTCATTTGATTTTCTATTAATTTTAATAATAAGAATTTTTTTCAAAAAAATAAAAACTCCAAATTCCAAATTAGGATGAGTAGAAATTGTGACTCCTACTACAAAATAAATAATTCATAGTTGTAAGGATGGTTTAAGATTAAACTTTATAATAAATATCGGTTTTTACTCATTTTAATTTAACTATTAAAAATCAAAATGAATAGGTACGAAAACGAATAAAATATTGTGTTGTGCCCATATATAAATTGTGATGGATAACCCCTGGCCCATTAATAGGCTTAAACTTATAAAAGATTTAATTAGAATGACGCATTACCCACACTTTACCTATGAAAGAGATTTAATTAAAATGACCTATTTACCCACACTTTATTTACCTATAAAAGATTTACCCACACTTTACCTATAAAAGATTTAATTAGAATGATCCATAAGACCCATTTATACATAGGGATGACTTGTTTGCAGGATCATCTAGAATTAACATTTACTACGTCATTCAATCTTTCTTGGTGACAATGGATTGTGTAAAGGTAGTTCCCATTTCCAATGGCTTTCCAATGGCTTGGCTTTGGCTATCTGGGGATTTCTTTTGTGTACGTACCAACATTACCTCGATGATCATTTATCTGAGATTGGAACAATAAAACCTAAGCATCAATGAAGCTTTTAACAACTTCTTCTAGTTGAAGAGATTTAAACTTTTATGGCGCATCAAAGTATGTGGAAAAGGAAACAAAATGCATCTCAAGGCAGTATAATTGCATGATCTTGACTGATGGTTTTGATGAGAGACATGATTTTCCTGTTTGTCATGAAGCTGTGTAAACATTTCAAATAATGGAATAGTTACTGTCATATTATTGATTGTAGACTAATTGACCTTGAAAAACCAACAGCCATATAATCTCTTCAAAATTGCATGTATTTCATGCAAATGCAAATTTTCAGTCTCTCTCAGTCACCTCAGATCAAGCAAATAATAAATCATGCACATTATGTCAGATCAAGCAAATAATAAATCATGCACATTATGTCATTTCTCTGCACAAATTTAATAGACATAATAATACCCATCATCATCATCATCCAATTATTTATGTTTTGACACACAATCGTGCTTGCTTCATGTGCAACGGTGCAAATATGCAATGGAAAGGATTCTTTTCTTTCTTTCTTTTGGATCCCTTTCTTTCAGGGCAATAAGAGCATTTGCTTAGCCATGATATTCCCAAATATGTGGTATAAATATTTACTTTCTTCTTCAGCATAGACTCTCTCTCCTCTTTCCTTCTTTCCTGCTCGGCTGCTGCTGAAATTGCTTCATCTTTGATATGGGGAAACCTCAAGAAGTGCAACTCCACATCATTGGTAAGTAAAGGTTGCTACACACACAGACCAGTAAGCAAACTCTAAATGAACCTTTTATAGTTCTTTTTCTTTTTGCTTGAAGAAAGTTAGGCTGATGAGATAATCTACCATTCTCATCAGCTAAATTCACGATTTAGAGCTCAACTGTAACAGAGATCAATTTTTGCATCGGCTAGGAGATTCTCACTTACCTTTAAATCTTTATCTCTTAGCTTATTCTTTTATGAACTTTCTACAATATGTAAGAAGAAAAAAGAAATGCAAATCATATTTATTTAGAAATTAACATATAGCTAAGAAATTGTTAATTCAGACATAGACAGACAATCAATCACATGGAAGATTTTCTTTTAAAAGAACACCCATCATTTGGCAAGCTAGTTCTGATTCCTTGATAACAATTATGCTAATGTTTTCTAACAGTTCAAGAAGTCAAGGAAGAAAACTCACCTCAATATCTGAATGGCAAGAAATTAGCAAGCCCTGAACCTAGAAACTATAAGTGGTGGATTTGTATCATCATGTATGGATTCTTCGTACTCTTTGGTCAGTCAGCATCCACACTTTTGGGACGCCTATACTACGACAAAGGTGGGAAGAGTATATGGTTGGCTACACTTGCACAACTTGCAGGCTTTCCGATCCTCATTCCATGTTACCTGCTTGCACCACCAAAAACTTGCACCACAAATGAACAAACAAAGCAGCCATCTGCCTTAATGCTGGCAACAGTCTATTTCTCTTTCGGTATTTGCCTAGCAGCATACAGCTTGATGTGTTCTATTGGACTCTTATACCTTCCAGTATCAACATTTTCCCTCATTTGTGCATCCCAATTAGCCTTCACTGCTCTCTTCTCATTTTTCCTTCATTCGCAGAAGTTCACTCCTTTTATAATCAATTCACTAGTTCTACTAACCATTTCCTCCAGCCTCCTGATATTTCAAACGGGTCCAGCAGGCCATGCTGAAGTCTCTAAAGCACGGTATGCAATCGGCTTCATGTCCACTGTTGGTGCATCTGCGGGGTATGGCTTGATGCTTTCTCTCACACAACTGTCCTTCATCAAGCTTTTTAAAACAGAAACAAATGCAAAGGTCTTTGAAATGGTGATATATCAGTCACTGTTTGCTACTTCAGCTGCCATAGTTGGGCTTTTCACCAGTGGAGAATGGAAAGGTTTGTCAATAGAAATGCAGGAGTTCAGACTGGGTAAGTTTTCCTATGCAATGACCCTAGTTGAGACAGCTATAGCTTCACAATTTTTTTACGTTGGCGCTATAGGATTGATTTTTGAAGTATCTTCTCTCTTCTCCAATGCCATAAGCGTCTTGGGTTTGCCTGTCATTCCAATTCTAGCTGTGATCTTTTTCCATGACAAAATGGATGCAATAAAGGTGATTGCCATGGTATTGGCTATATGGGGCTTTGTTTCATATGTCTACCAGTGTTATCTTGACGATAAGAGCTCCAAGAGTGAATATAGAAGTGGCAGTGAAGTTTCAAAGAGTCCATTACTTGAAGAGGTTAGTTAATGGATGATTTGTGCTTCCACACTTCTATATGAGATTGTGACTTTCTGCAAAACAAGAAATACAACCTCAAAAGTAATCTTTCTTCATCCTTTCTCTGTTAAAGTTAAACATGCAAAACTCCAACATAGCACTAGGAAGCCCAATATAATCAGGTAATCTGTATCAATTCTCAGTTTCTCATAGTATTTTCATCCAAATGAGGTGGGACCAAATTATGGTTGTAGACTGTTAGTAATACTGAACTAAAGGACTGAGGTGAAAAAGGCTAATTAGTATAGGAGAAGAAAATATATCCTCATTCCATAACAGGGGGTATAAGAAAAAGTCCCAGGAAGTTTCAATCATTTCAAATTAACCCATTACCGCTGTCTGAAATACGGGAAGGAACACATTTATGCTTAGCAAATTGCTCAAGCTAACTTTAAACATGACAACTCCTACCTAATTGTGTGATATATGTTGCTAGTTTCCTATATATGATAAAAGGGAACCCTCAATGTTCCAGCAAAGCTGAAAACATTCAATTTGATCATGCTGAGTTTCTGTGCTACACATTTTTCCGAAATGGTATGCAAGCAATTTATTTATGGTCTTTGTTGAAGCCTGAGTGCAAATGTTAGAATAAAAAGTTTTGAGATCATATCATTTTGTATCATTCTTTCTGTCAACCAACATGATCCACATTAAATCAAGTTGCAGTAATCAAACCAATCCAACATTGAAATACTAACATCCTATCAGAAAAGGAGAAAATAAACTTTAAAATGTAGAATACACTATTTAAAGAAAGAGAAAAAAAACTCTGTGGTTAAGATTTACTACATCAGGCAACCAACATAATGAGCTCGAGGGTATTTTCTTTGTAGTTGGGGCCATTTCACAAAGAACTGATCTGCAATCCGTAACTTGTAAAGCTACAAACCACTTAAAGAGAGTAGGGGAGCAATGGTTGGATGGGATCAAATCCGCCATCCAAAGTCAGAAAGAGGAATTGGACTTAAAAATCTGAAAACCTGGAACAAAGTCTGCATCCTGAAGAATCTCTGGGCAATATATATGAAATCTGGTTCAATCTGGGTCTCTTGAGTTTATGAGTACTTTGAAGAAAGACAGATAATGCAAATCCCTTGTCTGCAAAGGTAAAGTTGGAGTTTTAAAAGGCTGTTAAAGTTATGAGAATTAGCTATGTTGTTTATTCAGCTAAATGGGTAATGGAAAGTGCCTAGCAGAGTCTTTAAAGCTGCAGATGTGTATAAGGAGCTGAGGCATAAGAAAGAAAAAGTTGATTGTCATTAACTGTGTGGTTTCAATTCCATATACCTGAGCTAAAGAAGTCTGTAATAAGGTACTCTCTGCTTGTGTTTTTGCTAGGAAGACAAAAGACTGGACACTTAAAGTGATATATGGGATTTCAAAAGAACCTCCAAGTTAATTTCTGAAAATAATAATAAGAAAGACAAACCACGGTTGTTTGCTACTGCCTATTGGCGTATCAGCATGAGTTATTTGATTTATTTTATTTATTATTTAGTTTCGTTTAAGATTTCTTGGTTAACAAGTCTTCAGAGATTATTTAAGCGTTTTATTTTAGGAATACCTTTTCCTATAAGGATTAGGATTTTATAATCTAGGGAATACGGCCGACTAAAGAAGGGATATAAATTAGAAAGAAACCTCCAATTTGTGTCCACTTCTCTTCGACTGAAGATTATCTTAAAGAACAGCAGTTAACTTCTACAAACTAGCGATTTTCTTTTGTCTTGTTAACTTCTACAAACTAGCGATTTTCTTTTGTCTGTTATAAGCAATGGCACGAGGAAAGACTAAGCCAAAGCGGACCGGTCAACGCACGTTCTCCAGTGTTGAAGAGATACGTAAGAAACTCTTCTTCAAACTTTTGCAATTTTCTGTTTGTTTCGTGGTTCTTCCTCCTCAGGAAACATCTTAGACAAAGTAAAATTTGAATTTTTTTTTATGAATCGATTGACTAAGAGGGTTCAAGCCTTATGTTGTCTGCTAAGAGTAAAGTTAGGTTAATTGGTTAATTTTTGTTAGTGAAGATTGTTAATTTTTAATGAAACATTGTCTCAGTTAGGTTTTACTAATGACCCTTCTTCTCAAACCCAAGTCTGAGAGCATATTTACCTAAACTAGAGTGTACTTTATTTTGTTTTGTTTCTGTTTTGCAGTTGCTGGTACCTCTTCTCGTCCTTCAACTTTTACACAGGTAATCTCTCTCGTACAGCTACAGGCGTGCTTAAGCCTACTTTGTTAATAGGCTCATTACAAAAATCACAATTAAAACTCACTCTTTACTGTTTGATGTTGTAGCGAGAAGCTAAATACAATGAGGACGAAGAATCCAAAAGGGGTTTTAGGCAGGAGTCTGAAGAAGAATCTGATGATGAAACTGAGGTAAGTATACTACTACAATTGGGTTTTGTTTATTTTATGCCAATAGTTTTTGTGAATGACTAATGAAATCCGATTTTGTCTCTTATTTAGAAAGAGCAAAAGCAGAAGGGAATCCAAGGTCTTATTGAGATCAACAATCCTAACTGGGTGAAGCCAAAGAATGTGAAAGTTAGAGATATTGATGTAAGTTCCAAAAGAAGTTCTTGTTTCAGTGATTATTGTTCTATAATAAGTGCTTTATTTTATGATTTGATTTGTTTGTACAGATTGGGAAAACTACTGAACTCTCAAGGCGAGAAAGGTTTGTAGATGCTCCTTTTTTTCCTTCTTTAAATTCTGCCTTTTAATTCATGGTTGCTTTCTTGGTGCCAAAAAAAAAAAAAACTTCTAATTCATGGTTGTTATTTGGGGCCATTCTTCTTTCTTGAGCTACAAGTCTGTATATTTTATATGTTTCTTGTGAACATGCTTCAATCTTGTTTATACTTTCTGATTTGGTTTGTAGGGAGGAGATAGAAAAGCAAGAAGCCAATGAGCGACATATGAAGCGGCAAGAGCAGGGGAAAACAGAAAAAGCAAGAAACAATTTGGGTAAGCTAATCAAAGATAGCCTTCTAACTTACCTGTGTAATGTAACTCACTCTTCCTATCAGGTCAAATATGGGCTAAACTGCTGATACTAACCTCTGATTCCATATTAAATTACTTTGATACATGTAGAATTCACTTACCATGTCAATCATCAATTTATCTAGGAGCATAGTATCCCTTGCCTTTATCTACACAAGCTTTTGATTAAATGAAGAGCTGAGTGTTTTGAAAACCTTGTTATGCAAAATTGCTTCACAAATCATGACTTACAAGCACAATTGGTCTATATTCCTAATCAACATTCTTTTGCTGGAAATTTTTTCTGATCAGTCTTGTTTTTAATGGTTATGGACATTATTTTCTGACTGTACCAAAAGAGACTTATTTGGGGTTTTATGATGTTGCAGAACGCTTAGCCCTTATACGTCAGGAGAGAGAAGAAGCTGCCAAAAAACGAGAAGAAGAAAAGGCTGGTAAGATTCTGGAACCACCATGATCATTTCTCTCAAATTTGTTTTCTTTAATTTTTGGCATTGATAAGTGTTCATATCTGATTGTTTCAGTCAAGGAGCAGAGGAAGGCTGAAGCTCGTAAATGACTTTGAAACGGAGCTCCATATAAAACTAGTTTTTCTCTTTACTAGAAGAAATACATGCTCTCTACAGTTTAGCTAAGTAGTTTAGTTTTCAAAGATTTTATCTTACAAGGGTTGGTCATTATTACACAGACATACTCTTTTACATTTAGTGGCACAGAATTTAATTATATAATTTTATTGTGGCTTTTAAAGTAAATTGATTCCTTCACATTCTCTGATAATGTTACCAGCAGTTATGGTATGATTTTTTATTTAATATTCTATATGATAAATAGCAAGTATTCATTCACGAAAAAATTGAGTTTTTCCAAAATGGTATGCAAGCATTTTTATCAAGCCCAAGTGTAAATGTTAGTATAAAAAATTTTGAGATCATACCATGTTGTATCATTCTTTCTGTCAAATAACATGATCCACTTTAAATCAAGTTGCAGTAATCAAACCAATCCAACACTAGAATACTAAATTCCCATCGAGAAGGAGAAAATAAACTTTAAATGTGGGATACACTATTTAAAGAAAGGAAAAAAATCTGAGGTTAAGTGAGAGTACCCATGAACAGTGAACTTAATTGACTACATCAGGCAACCAACATAATGAGCTCGAGGGTATTTTCTTTTTAGTTGAGGCCATTGCACAAAGAACTGATCTGCAATCCGTAACTTGTAAAGCAACAAACCACTTAAAGAGAGCCTTTTCACTCTTGCAATGCTCTCAACATAAAAGATGGATGACCATCTAATTCCAATCACCTGAAAGCAAATTGACAAGAAAAGGGGGATAAATCCATTTTTATTAAAAATGTTTCTGCATCAACCTTATCTTCTTCCTCTCCTTCATTGATTGGAAAGGCCCTTCAATTTTATTGAAGATAGAAAGGCAATGCAAAATTAAATGGTGTAGAGGGTAAAACATGCAAACCTTGAAAATGAATGCAATTACACATAGTGGAATACAAGTACCAGGGCCATTGCAAAGAACCTGCAAGAGTTTATAACAAGAAACTCGATTCAATCATATCTTTCACGTAAAAACAACAACTTGAAAGGAAACAAAATTTAAACAGAACAAAATGATACCACTTCAGGTCTAATCTTAATCATCAACCATAACGCATGAGCCAAGGCAACTAAAGTTGTCCAAACAGAGGTTACATATGATTGACCAACCTCCCTGCTTCTATAGATCTGCATGAACTCCGCAGATATTCCCTTGACCCCACTCTGCAGTTGCAACCAATTTAAGAAGTAAACATATTATAGTCAGCAAAACAGGAAAAGAAAACACAATCCGACTTGCCAACAAGAAGCGCAGCTATGGAAACTAATTTCTCCATCCAATCACAAACTTATTGATGATTTTATATTTCAGATACTAGAACTAAATAAAAAGATAGCAAAATGGAACCGCCAGTATAGGGAATCAGCCAAGATGATGCAAAACAAATATATGATAGGCAAAAACTTTCAAGAATGTATCTGCAAAAAAACTAACGCCAGTAAAAGATAGTTTTAGCTGATATATTGAAACTGAGTCTAGATTGTCCAATGCATCACAGATGCAGGTCAGCTATTCAGCTTTATATAGGGAAAAACTAAGATGCATTTTTCAAATTTAAATTGTGATACTAACATTAACATACATTCCAAAACAAGGAGTTGCTTTTAAGCTAAAATTACATTGAAAACTACGACATTAACGTAAAACGGAAGAAAGGAGCCAACAAGAACATCAAAAATTAATAAACAAGGCGAAAATTTTCACCAAACAACACAATAACAGATTGAAATCCGGCGAAGACAAAGGAAAAAAAATCAAACATTGATAACTTTTGATACAGAAGGAGAATTAAAATTGCAAATTTACCGAATCAGCTAAAGAATTCTCAAAGACGCGAGCTTTCTGAAGACTCATATTATCCGTAGCAGCGGCGATATAATACCTCGGCGAAAACCTCTCCTTTTGCAGAACTAACAATAGATTAATCATCTCCGCCGTGTGTCCTCCTGTACCCAGAAATTCACGATCCAATGATCATAATTAAACATCGTAAAATAATCAGTAAAAACACAAAAGGATAGACAAAATTTAAAGCGCACCTGAACCTAAAACGATGAGAGTGCTGAGAGGCTGCTGCGGAGCTCTTTTACTTAACGGCTTGCCGGTTCGCCAAATCACATACAAAATTCGCACTAAGATAATTGCAATAATGGTGATGAGAAAAGTGACTGGAAGATTTGAAGAAAAATTGGAGAAGCAACAGCTATTGTTTTTCTCCATTTCTTGGCTCTTTCCAATGAAATTGCGCGCGAAGTTGAAAGATCAGAGTATAAAATTCGGTTTACAATATCAATTCTAAACCCGAAGCAGGTGTTTCAAAATCCAGAGTTCAAGAAATTTTAAACATGAATCGGAATTAGAATTAAGAAAAAAAAATACAAAATGAAGTCGGAGAAGAAGCTTTCTGAGTTGAAAATGGTCTCCTCTTATGAAGTTACCAACGAGCAGCCGTTTCCCGCAAAAACGGTGCGTTTTGGAAATAACTTTTTGGGCCATGACGGCCCAATATCCCTTTGAAAATTGGACTACGAGTCCACCACTACAGCCCGTTTCTTAAATTAATTTTTTTTTTTTTAATTTGATGATTTATTTATTTATTACCGTCATTTTCTCCAAAGACGGAGATCTCAATTATCTCAGCTTTCTTAACTGCCACGTGGGGGTCTTTCTATGTATCTCCCACTCCCACTCACACAAAACTCCTTATCCCATCACCATCCATCAGGACCATCACATCAAGACCAGCTGAAAACGTAGTGGATAAAAATCACTGTCCCACACAAGTTTACATTTCTCGTCCGTTCGATTCGGATAAGAGTGTAGACACTCACACCGAAACAAGCATACACCTTACCATATACTATTATTCACTCTGATCGTCCTAAATCTAAAGGATTCAACGAGAAGACTCCAACGTCCACACTCCACTCTCTCCCCCAAAGTCCAGTAGCATATTATCAGCGATTTCAGATATTTATTTAATTGATTTATTTATTTTTTTCTTATATATAGAAGATATTTTACTTTTTTTTCTTTGTTTATGCTATGCTTCCGGTTACAGGCAAGCAAGTTAACGTTGAGCCAAAGGAAACGGTTATTCTTCTTGACTTTCTGCTTACTTACCTTAGCAATCAAATTCTTTAAACCCATTCAAAGATACAGAGAGAGAGCGTGAGCTTTTTGGCATTTCAATCAAACAAAAATCAAAAGAAGAAAAAGAATAATAATGTCTGCAAAGCTATCAAATTGCTTCTTTAGCCATGGCTTTATAGGATTGAACTACAATAATAACAAGAGTAATGTTGATAGTTACAATAGGAATGGAAATCTGAGGTTATTGTTCTTGCCTTCTCGCCGCTTGCTCCCAGCTTCTTGCAAAATGCGGCAACGGAATCTCAGGTACTTTTGTTTGAATTTCTAACCGTTCTGAATGATTGATTTTGGCTGGTTTTGATTTTGTTGAGTCTGTTCGTTAAGGTTCTGTTCAATTTTCTTTTGAGGAATTCTCGATTGAAGCCGAACTTATGAGAGCCTGAGCTATTCATTCTTGGCTAGAGTTTGACATCGAAATGTAAATTAATGGTGGATTCGATTAGGCTATCAAAGAATGAATTAATGATTATTGGAATGTAGCATAGTTGTTTATTTTAATGCGCAGGCCAAAAAAAATGAAAAGTTTGTAGTGATTAAGCTAATTCCTTGGCCGTGACTATGAGTTGGATCAAGTTTCTTGACAATTCAACGGTTCTTTGAAAATTATATTGTATTTTGGAAGCAAACATCAAATATATATATATATATATATATATTTATTTATTATCGTCAACTTTTACTGTTCTACATCATAATATATATTATATTCTCAAGAATTTGAAGATGAATTTGGATCGTTTACTGCTGCTTTTGTATTATGAGTCTAGGAATGAAAGGTGATGTATTCTTCACTTACTTGATGTTGCTATCGATCTTTTTGCAGTTCTCAACATAAGAGACAAGGGAAGAAACCTCCTCCTAAGCGGATTCCGACAAGCGCAGAATTGCAGACAAATAGCGAAGAGGAATCTGAACCAGAAACTTCTGTCCCAATTCCAAATGGTGATGTGGAGCATATGGTGAATCATGAAACTTCTTATAAAGATGATGTTGACACAAGGGTGGATGTGGAGCATATCGATGAACAGAATCTGGATAGTCTAACCTTGCCTGCTGTAACAAAAGCTTTGGTACTTTCATTTAGCAAGAAGCTTGCATTGCATCTGGAGGCAGATTGTTTGTTCCTGCTTTTTTCTGTGTAGATAATTTGATTTGATTTATTGATCTTTGCGAACCTCCATAGAATGATGGTGAAATGGGTATCAGAATTTGAATACAATTACCATTTCGGAAGTTTCGTGTTCCAGCAGTTACCATAATTATGAATTCACAGTGGTGGTGCATATTTGCCACTTGCCAGAAATGCTAGGCACTAGACTGGATGGAATAAGTATAATTTTTTTCAAAGTTTGTTATTAAGATTTTTGAAAGCTTTTTGAATAGCAAAAGTGCCATTCTGGATTTTATTCGTGGCCGTAATATGTAATTCTTACTCTTGTTGTTCAAGCAGTGAAGTCTAGATTTTTTTAAGCAGTGAAGTCTAGATTATGCGGTTGATATTTTGCATATGTAGACAAAAGTCGTTTCCTTTTAGATTACAGTTATAAATGTATCAAGCTGAAACTATTAAGGAATTAGTATTAGATATGGAAAACCATATACTTCGTTCTTTTGTTTCTTCATAGGATCTATGAAAAATCAATATTCTGATAAGTTTCTTTTTACCCCTTTGCAGGCTTTAAACAGAGATGGTGGAGAGCAGCTCTCTGGTGTGCAACTTGAAGACCTGATAGGCATGATAAAAAATGCAGAGAGAAGTAGGACATCTTGTTTTTAAAATGCTCTTGATTCTTGAATTTATTATGTACCTTATTTTGGTACTCACCTCCATATTATTTACGTAAGAGAGATATCTGCATATTATCATAATTATTGTTTCTAAATATATGTAGACGTCCTTCTTCTCAACCAAGCCCGGGTTCATGCACTAGAAGATCTTCATAAAATTCTCAGTGAGAAGGAGTCACTGCAAGGAGAAATGAATGTTTTGGAAATGAGATTGGCTGAAGCTGATGCACGGATTAAAGTTGCTTCCCAAGAAAAGATACATGTGGAGCTCCTGGAAAATCAGTTGGAGAAGTTGCAAAATGAGTTGATTCAAAGGGGTGATTCTGTGAAAAATGAGACTGAATTGTATAAGAATCAGAACAAAATTTCAAAAGAGGATGCGCTTTTAGCACATGATAGTCGTGTTCATTCTCTTAGCAAGGAGGTGGATTCGCTAAGGACAGAGAATTTAGCTCTAAGAAATGATATCCAAGCGCTTAAGTCTATGCTTAGTAATGTGAAGAACACTGATGAGCGCATGGTATCATTGGAAAATGAACGCTCTTTTTTAGAGTCCTCTTTGAAGGAGTTGGAATCTAAACTCTCAGCTTCTCAGCAAGACGTTTCGAAAATTTCTACTCTAAAGGTTGAATACAAGGACCTATGGACAAAAGTAGAAAACTTGCAACTCTTGATGGATAAGGCAACTAAACAGGCTGATCACGCCATTTCAGTGTTGCAGCAAAACCAAGATCTTCGAAAGAAAGTTGATAAATTGGAAGAATCTCTTGAAGAGGCTAATGCCTTTAAGTTGTCTTCTGAGAAAATGCAACAATATAATGAACTCATGCAGCAAAAGATAAAGCTACTGGAGGAGCGTCTTCAAAAGTCTGATCAAGAGATACATTCTTATGTTCTATTATATCAAGAATCTGTAAAGGAATTTCAAGACACCCTTGATAGTTTGAAAGAAGAAAGCAGGAAAAGAGCATCAAACGGACCAGTTGATGATATGCCGTATGAGTTTTGGAGCCGTATTTTGCTTATCATTGATGGATGGGCACTTGAGAAGAAAATATCAAGCAATGATGCAAAGCTGTTGAGAGAGATGGTGTGGAAGAGGGACAGACAGATTCGTGATGCATACATGGCATGCAAAGAAAAGAACGAGCGTGAAGCGGTATCCACGTTTCTCCGGCTGACATCATCACAAGCAAGGTATTCACCTTTAATTAGTCAATTTTGTTGCACTACTTCCATTTTTTAACTTGTTCCTTTTATTTATTTTCAGTCCAGGGTTGTATGTCGTTCATATAGCTGCTGAGATGGCACCAGTTGCTAAGGTAAGAATTAACCCATTCTTATTTGTTTCTTTCTTAGCTTAATCTTTAATTGGAAATATATTATAAGAGGCTTTATCCATTTTAGTCCTTTTCACCTTGGCACCCTTAACTGAGCTCCATTGCTGATTTGTTTTCTCATTGAATTGCTGAACTCTTATTTGATTGACTATGTCCAAAAGGAAAATTGCAAATGTATTTATTAGATTGATAATTTCTTTCAAGGTGTTGTGCATGCCATCAAGTATCTTTTTGGTTCCATGACTCGAGTTTTCACATAAGAATATATAACTAAGATGATCATCTTTTGCCTTTTCTGTAACCATGACTTCCGCTCTTACTTAATCCTAATGAAGACACTGCATCTTGTTAACTGTAGATTACATATTTAAATGTTACTGCTGAGAGAGATAGAGTATTTACTGTTCTTTCATTTTTGGAGTTCAAGTATCAAGCACTAAAGTAATGTTTGGATTAATCAAAATTTAGACTTTATTGTTGGATTCTTGAGGGAAAGAATGCAAAAAAAATGAAACCCTTTAAATTTACAACAAAGTAGACATCTTCTTTTTTACTTGTTAATCTAGTTACTTTTGATATGGATCACAAGCTTACTACTTTCCTCCTACAGAAATGTCGTCTTCTGCATTCCCGTTGGATCACCTTTTCTTATTCTTGACTTTCATGAAAAAACCTTAAAGTTGCCATATAATTTTCCATCCAGCTAGCATATTCAGCCAGAACAATTTGAAACTTCCCCAGTCTAGTTTTACAGCTCTTAACTACCAAGTAAATATGTTCCCTGGAACCTCTTTTCTGGAGTTGTGCATAAACACATTACATCATTTCGGTCTACTTGATCTAGTAATTCTAACTTCTCTGCACCTTTGCAATGTGGGAAGTTTGCTATGTGGGTGATTGGGAGTTAATTCTGTAGTCTTCTGTCTGGACCTGCCTGACTGAACCACATGACAGCATGTCTGTGGTGATTTTAAAACATTGCTTGTCTTTTCTATTTGGTTACCAATCCACATTTTTTCCAGTGAATAATTATTAGAGTCTATCATTACAAATCAATATCCAAGAATATTGTTCTACTAGCATATTCTTGTTTCCTTTTTTGCTTTGGAGTATCGACGTTTCTTTTTTATTCATGTTTTTTTTTTTCAATTTAATAATTTCATTTAGGTTGGTGGTTTGGGAGATGTTGTGACTGGTCTTGGTAAAGCGCTGCAGAAGAAAGGACACCTTGTCGAGATTGTTCTTCCAAAATATGATTGTATGCAATACGATCGTATTCGTGATCTAAGGGTATGTTAAGCAAATTGTAGATTTCAGAACTATAAGATCACAGCCCAATGTATGTTTGTGATGATTTTTAATCTTTTCAACAGGCTTTAGATGTGACGGTGGAGTCATATTTTGATGGCAAACTATTTCAAAACAAAGTGTGGGTTGGCACTGTTGAAGGTGAGGAATTTTTCCTTCCTTCCATTTGCATGTTATTTATTAGCTTCTGACTGCAGAATTTATTTTTCAGGTCTTCCTGTTTATTTCATTGAGCCTCATCATCCCAACAAGTTCTTTTGGAGGGGACAATATTATGGAGAGCATGACGATTTCAAACGTTTCTCATTCTTCAGTCGTGCAGCACTTGAGTTGCTTCTTCAAGCTGGCAAGAAACCAGACATAATTCATTGCCATGATTGGCAGACAGCTTTTGTTGTATGATCACTTCTGACTTAATGTTTTTCTGGCAACCTGATTCATGGTTCTGTTCAACTGAAGTGTAGTGAACTGCTTTCTCAGGCACCACTTTATTGGGACTTGTATGCTCCAAAAGGTTTGAATTCAGCTCGAATATGTTTTACATGCCACAATTTTGAGTATCAAGGGAGTGCCCCTGCTTCAGATTTGGCATCGTGTGGTCTGGAAGTTCAACATCTAAATAGACCTGATAGAATGCAGGATAACACAGCACATGATAGGATCAATCCTGTTAAGGTAACCACTGATTTGGCTATAACAACTATCATGTATTTTTGAAAATTTATTTCTATTCCGTTTCTAATTTTTTATGTGTTCAGGGTGCAATTGTGTTCTCTAACGTAGTGACGACAGTATCACCCACTTATGCACAAGAGGTTCGAACTGCTGAGGTAAGAATGTTTTGTAGTTTTTATTCTAACAACTTGGTAGTGGTACTTCATTATTTTTAAGGCTAAACTACATAATCATTCCCCTTTTAAAGTACAGGGAGGAAGAGGCCTCCATTCAACGCTTAACTTTCACTCAAAAAAGTTCATGGGAATCTTAAATGGGATCGATACAGATGCATGGAATCCTGCCACCGATAGTTTTCTTAAAGTGCAGTATAGCGCTAATGACCTGCAAGGGAAAGCAGAAAATAAAGCGTCCATGAGAAGGCATTTAGGGCTTTCATCTTCAGATGATCAGCAGCCTTTGGTAATTTTATTTCTAGAGCCTTTATTTAGTGTATTTCGGTGCAAAACCTTATCTATATTACTGCTTCTCTATTTCATTATCTTTTTCAATTTAAGGTATCTAGTCTGTATTGCAAATCAAACTGTTAATGTATCTAGTTGGGTGACATATTGATAGAATTAGATATTAAGTTCATATAGAGGATGTTCTTTCGTCTGAGGCCCCTTCTTTTTCTGCTGCTTTAGAGTTCTCTCTAGTTGATCTGTGAAATGCATTCTTTTGCAGTAGCGTGAAATGAAATAAAAATATAAGATCCCACTTTTTCTTTTTCCACTGACAACTTGAAAGAAAAAATTAATCAATTTTGAGCATTGAACTGTCAATGGAAAGGTATTTGTATCCTTATCTGATAAGAAACTAGATTCAATCAAACTGAATATCTCAATCTACCTCTTCTTTCGGGACTAATGAGGTCCATTGAGAATTTGAGATGCCGAGTTGTAATTGTATTATATGTTATCTGTGCAAGCTTTTTAGTGTACAGTGTGAAGCAAGATCACCTTTGGGTTCCAGATAATGGGAGCCTAAAGGTCCTGGATAATGCTGCACTGTAGGAGGTTGTTATTATTTCTTATTGATTTCTGTTTAGTGGTCACTATACTGCATAATTTCTTATTAGATATCTTCTATTTATTATTGAATAGGTGGGTTGCATAACAAGATTGGTGCCACAGAAAGGTGTGCATCTAATTAGACATGCCATTTATCGAACACTGGAGATGGGTGGTCAATTTGTACTATTAGGTTCTAGTCCAGTTCCCCACATTCAGGTGAATCTCTACTGCTACTATGTGACACAACCCTGTTAGTAAAGTGTGGCCCCTTCTTTATGTACTTTAATACTGATTCTTTTGCAGAGGGAATTTGAGGGCATCGCAAACCAATTTCAAAATCATGATCACATTCGGCTAATATTGAAATATGATGAGTCTCTTTCTCATTATATTTATGCAGCATCTGACATGTTCATCATTCCATCTATTTTTGAGCCTTGTGGACTTACCCAGGTATGGTCCAAAATTCAGCTTAAGTAATCTTGTTGAACAGCAAACAACTAGATTTAAGCATATGTTTATTTGTGTTTGTTTTTAAAATGCAATCTATACGAATATCTGAGCTTCTGTTTCAAGTTTTCTATTTAATATTTACAAATGATTCCCTTTTCATCAGATGATAGCAATGAGATATGGTTCTGTGCCCATTGCAAGAAAAACCGGTGGTCTAAATGACAGGTGAACTACTTTTGCCAAAATATGAATGTCACTGCACTAGTGTTAATTACTTGGCCAGCAGATCTCAAGCTCATGCCTTCAAAATTTTATTTTCTAGTGTTTTTGACGTTGATGACGACACAATACCTCACCAATTCCGAAATGGGTTTACATTTACTACTCCTGATGAACAGGTAATTATGGAATTGTTGAAATATAATTAATCAGCATTCTATGTTCGTTTCATTGTTATTTTTCTAGCATCCACGTTTTATCTCTAAACCTAATAAGAAATACTTAATATGGGATGCGCCCATTTCCTGTCTGGGATCAGACTTTCACTTTTAGATATAATTAGTCTGGTTCTCTATCGTACTTAAACTGCTGGATGGTGTGTTAAAACTGACAGGGTGTAAATAGCGCCTTGGAACGTGCATTTAATCTCTACAATAACGACAAGGAGTTTTGGCGACAACTTGTTCAAAAGGATATGAATATAGATTTTAGCTGGGATTCCTCAGCATCACAATACGAGGAACTGTATGCCAAATCTGTTGCCAGAGCAAGGGCAGCAGCTGCCACCGCAAGTCGCGGCACTTAACCTTCAGCACAAAAATATTTTTCATTCAAGCAGGTCGCTCGGAATTGTTGATGTTGTTACTAGTGAGTTTGTCCATAACTAACAGTTGAAGATACACTTTAGATTTCACTCAGGTTATAGCTGCAGTGAATGCAGTGCTGAATTCAGAACTCATACCTTTCCCCCAATTCTCATGGTTACATAATTATTCTTACTCAAGCCATTCATATTGATAAAGTTTTAGGTATATTATATACTACTAGGTCTCTGTTGTATAACAAATTCCTGCCCCCCATGTATATTTTATACTTTCAAATTCAAATAGCAGAAGTGAAATAAGGCAAGACGCCAAACTTTTTATACTTGCATTTAATTGATTGGTTCAACAAATTCTCTTCCCGACTTCAAAATAGAAGTGACTGAGAAGTATGTTATGAAATTTAGCCTTTTTTTTGGCTAATTGCTCATTTAAGGGCCTAACATTTGCAAAAATACTCAATTTAGGACCTGTCATCCAAAATGTTCAAATCAGAGTCCAATGTTGTAAAATTGGCTTAATTAAGAACTGCCATCAATTTCAGACTTAATCAAGAACTAAATTCTTTTAATTAGTTGATTTTGCAACATTGACCCTGTCACCCTGATTTGAACTCTGGTTTGAACTTTTTTAAGACCTTAAATTAAACATTTTCACGAACATTGTGCCTTATTTGAGCATTTCTATCTACTATCGTTATTAGAGTATCATTAGAGTTTATTAATTTGTTAGTGCTTCACTTCTATTATTTTTCTTTTTGGAAGTAGTTAAAGAGTTAAAGCTAAGCTAAAGGAAAGAATGTAGACAAAATGCAGTTTTTTGGAGCACACTAAAATTCACATTATGGTCATTGATTTGCAACAAATGTACATCAGACCAAACAAAGAAAACATAAAAGACAAATACATCTCTCGCATCTCATTCTAACTTCTAAGCTCACTTTCCGGGGACAAAGTTGGTGGCGTAGGCCCAGGCGTTGTTGTTGACTGGGTCAGCAAGGTGGTCGGCCAAGTTCTCCAATGGTCCCTTTCCGGTGACAATGGCTTGGACGAAGAATCCAAACATGGAGAACATAGCCAATCGGCCGTTCTTGATTTCCTTGACCTTGAGCTCAGCGAAGGCCTCTGGGTCGTCAGCAAGACCCAATGGGTCGAAGCTGCCACCTGGGTACAATGGGTCAACCACCTCACCGAGGGGTCCACCGGCAATACGGTAACCCTCGACGGCTCCCATCAAGATAACTTGGCAAGCCCAGATAGCCAAGATGCTCTGAGCGTGGATCAAGCTTGGGTTTCCCAAGTAGTCGAGTCCACCTTCGCTGAAGATCTGAGCTCCGGCCTTGAACCACACGGCTTCGCCGAACTTGACGCCGTTCCTGGCCAAAAGCTCCGGGAAAACGCAGCCGAGAGCTCCCAACATGGCCCACCTGCAGTGGATGACCTCGAGCTCACGGTTCTTGGCGAAGGTCTCGGGGTCAGCTGAGAGACCGGCGGTGTCCCAACCGTAGTCACCGGGGAACTCACCAGTCAAGTAGGATGGTGGCTCGCCGGAGAGTGGGCCCAAGTACAGGACTCTGTCGGGGCCGTACCATGGGCTGCCGGAGGGAGCAGAGGGCTTGGCGGTTTTCCTCATGGAAACACGGCCTCCCTGGATGTCAGGGGTGGATGGAGAAAGCTTGACAGCTTTTCCGGCGAAGGCTGGGGAGGAAAGAGCCATGGTTGCGGCGGCCATTGTGGAATGAGAGATTTTTTTTTTTTTTTTGTTTGCTGATGGGAGTTTGTGGTTGTGAGTGATGGAAACATGCAGTAAGCAAAGTTTATATAGAGAGTTGGGAGGGATCGTATCTTATCTACGTAGTATCTATATCTCTCATTTCATTGGGGGTTGAAGATTTTGAGATTGTTCTTACATGTCCAGTTGTCACTCTACAATCCACAAACTTCTTAGATTCACTTCACAGCCTGTAGCCAATGGCCTCGTTACACGTCTAGATTTTTAAGGATATCTCATGGCTACAGATCAATGTGAGAGATATACACTTCAACGGTTGAAAATTTTTGAACGTTCTTGCTTGTTAATTGGCGATAGAGCAATGCATGAAATATCATGAATACGTAAATATTTTCATTTTCGTATGGAAAATCTGCCTTTTACTTTCATTAAATTTGAATGGACATTAATGGACATCTTGACACTTAATAACCACGAAAAAAATTAATTAGAACGATGCTCATGTCTGTATCTGTTCATTTTCATTTTCATTTTCATGGAAGATTAATTGATAAGTTCTTGGAGAGAGATATGTAGAAACTTCTTGAGCCATATATATATGCAATAGATATTTATGAAGTTATGATGTTGAAATTATTATGGGCAGCATAATACAAATTAGTAAATTACATAACATTTTAGTGGCTCATAAGATATCTTTGGAAAATATCTTCATAAAAATCTTGCTAATTTTGCAGCGTGATGAAAAAAACTTGAAGTAGATAAAATTTCTCCAATTTTAGTGCATTTGACTTCTCAATAGTTATTTTTGTGAATCAAAATCATGTACGTTACCATAGAAGTGGCCATAATAAAGAGATACATATGCAGTTTTCTGCAAAAATGAAGGAAAACTTAAGCATTTCTGGCCAAGAAAAAGAGAAAATTTTAGCATGTTTTGTTACATCTGTTGAGCGCCATTAGGTATAGCAAAAAAGTTCAAGTGGTTTGCAATTCTTATGTCTAGACGCTCCCTTTGTTTGAGTAATGCAGTACTTATAAGTAGTTTTTTTGGTTTTTGCTTCCTTAAGTATGTACAACGAAGGCATCAAATTTGCATTTTACTGTCAAAACCCCCCAAAAGTCTTCTCTAATGAAGGCGGCATATTCCGCTTCCCAAGGAGCGGCAATTTGCAATTGCAACAGTACCGCACCAAATTAATTTGATACGGCCAGCGTCAAATTTCTTTTTTTTTTCTTTAAATTTTCTTTCCCCTTTTGACTTTTAATAATTTTGTTTATTCCTTCTTATATCTTTTTTATATTTGGTAATTTAAATTTTGAGAAATATCAACATTTATATTTAAAATTATTATGAAAAAAATATATCATTAGAAAGAATATCTTATTGAGACCTTTAAAATAAGACCAATATTAAATATTTTTTTACTTTTTCAATAATTACTTTTTGGAGTAATATTTTGTTAATTAAAAAATAACTATTAATGTGTGTGTAATTTATTTCTTAATAATATTTATAATTATTTAATAATTTAATTATTTTCAATAATTAAAACCTAAACCAAAGTATTATGTAATTCTAATTAATTTTTTATAAATTAATAATAATTAAAAAATAAATGGTGCAAAAAATGATACTATACATTGGAGGAGAAAAAAATTTGGTATAAGAATATTCTCAAACGATTCTTTCTTAGCACCATTTTGATGTAAAATTTGGTGTCAAACGTTTGCACATGCTCTTAAGTGAGTTGTGTGATTATTTAGCTGACGTGTCAAAAAGATTCTATGAAAGAATTGCTTTTTTCCACTGCAAGGTTTTCTATTTTCTTACTGTGACTTTAAATAGCTTTTAGTATCAGTGACCAATAAGCACAGTTCAAATAAATGGAGCCTAGATAATTAATTAACGTCTAACCCGTCTCTGGATTTGTGGATTTGTGCATGTCATCCTTGCGCGGGAGCCATACTAATCTATGTATCGTCCCAATTGTATGAGATCTATGTCCTAAAGGGACAATGCCAATCTTCACATTATATTATTATTATATAGCCAATGCCCAAGGTTCCAACTTCTAAAGCAATGTTCTTTAAAATAGCAATAAACATTGTCAAATTTCCTGGCTTTCTTTCTACATATGGTTTGCTGTTGAACATATTTAATTTTCTTATATATTACTACTTGTAAGTTGTAAGAAGCCAAGAGCTTTTAAATTTAATAGACGTTGGAAGTCGAAGATAGTACTATGGATTCAGCAGATTTCTTTAAGAATATTCAAGCTGAAAATACATTTATTTGCATTAACATTACAATATTATTATATTACATCTTTCAATTCGTACAAGAATTTCCCCAACCCATGGCCATGAATTGAAGACGCAAAGTGGTCCTGAAACTGATATGATAAGCAAAAGCAAACGTTAAAAGATGAAACAGTTGTGTCTGTTACCAAGAAGATATGGGGCTATCCGATATTACAAATGGCACAATCTCATTGGATAGACCATCAACACTTAAGACTTGCTGGAGATTTTTGATACATCAGGTCGCCTCTAATTTATCCAACTGTGATAAGTGGTTTAGAGGGGTGCCACCTAGACATTGATATCAAATTCTCAAAACTTTAGAAACCAATAGGAATTTGGATATAGATCTCTTCAGATAAGGACCCTTTTTCCTTTCAAAATATATTTAAACCATGCCCACTGAGCCTACCTACCATCATCATCCATCAACACAAGTTCCTTTTCAGTTATTCAAAACACACTTCAATTTTAAACAATGGCCGCCGCAACCATGGCTCTTTCCTCCCCAGCCTTCGCCGGAAAAGCTGTCAAGCTCTCTCCATCCACCCCTGACATCCAGGGAGGCCGTGTTTCCATGAGGAAAACCGCCAAGCCCTCTGCTCCCTCCGGCAGCCCATGGTACGGCCCTGACAGAGTCTTGTACTTGGGCCCACTCTCCGGCGAGCCACCATCCTACTTGACCGGTGAGTTCCCCGGTGACTACGGTTGGGACACCGCCGGTCTCTCAGCTGACCCCGAGACCTTCGCCAAGAACCGTGAGCTCGAGGTCATCCACTGCAGGTGGGCCATGTTGGGAGCTCTCGGCTGCGTTTTCCCTGAGCTTTTGGCCAGGAACGGCGTCAAGTTCGGCGAAGCCGTGTGGTTCAAGGCCGGAGCTCAGATCTTCAGCGAGGGAGGACTTGACTACTTGGGAAACCCAAGCTTGATCCACGCTCAGAGCATCTTGGCCATCTGGGCTTGCCAAGTTATCTTGATGGGAGCCGTCGAGGGTTACCGTATTGCCGGTGGACCCCTCGGTGAGGTGGTTGACCCATTGTACCCAGGTGGTAGCTTCGACCCATTGGGTCTTGCCGATGACCCAGAGGCCTTCGCTGAGCTCAAGGTCAAGGAAATCAAGAACGGCCGATTGGCTATGTTCTCCATGTTTGGATTCTTCGTCCAAGCCATTGTCACCGGAAAGGGACCATTGGAGAACTTGGCCGACCACCTTGCCGACCCAGTCAACAACAATGCATGGGCCTATGCCACCAACTTTGTCCCCGGAAAGTGAGGAAATGTTAAAATGCTTTGAGAAATGTAATCCTCCAATTTGAGTGTGAATTTGAGAGTGTTGTTTTGTGATGATGATGTAATGAATTTGTTTGGGGCTAGTGTTGCTTAATGGAGAAATGTAAAATCCTTGTGTAATGCTAGTCTTAATGAAATGGAACTTCTTATTCTTTTTTGTGCATTTTTATATGGTAGTATATAAAACAACAATAAGCACTCAAATGCAAGAAATATTATACCTACTAAAATTTACAAATGCAAATGTAACTCCAAAAATACTTACAAATGCAATATATAGACTACACAAATGTTTCAATTCAGTTGTCATATTCATTTTTAACGATTTATTACTAATAATTCGAGTTGGGTTAATCCATAAAATTCGGAATACTATTTAAAAGAAATAAATATAATCACTTAAAAAAAAACCAAGTAAAATATACCGATTGATGATTTGATTTGATCTATAGTAGAATTATTAATGGACTGAGTCGAAACTCGAAAGTGTTTGGGCCGAGCTCATACTTCGGCTCATACTTGATACTAATGGCGAATTTTGTTTGTCTGACCTGACCCAACTAACATGGCACTTTGTCCAATCTATATTGTTTATTTAATTAATAGGAGTACTTATTAATATTTTTTTAATTAATTTATATTTAATATTTGGTGTTTTCTTCCATGCATTTATTATGGTGCACCTTAAGATACACTTAATTCTGAATCTTAAATGTTTTTTTTTCTTCTTAGCTGTTGTATATTAACAACTTCAATCTCTTTAATCGGTTTTAAAATTTCACCAACAAGCTTCCTTCCTGCATTTACCACAAGAATACACCTTCCTTCTAAGGGAGGAAGAAGACTAAAATAAAAGGTGAAAGGGAGGTGCTTCAGGTGCATTCTTATGGTAAAGGTGGAAGGGAGAGTTGCTGCTGAAATTTTAAATGTTGGATTTATTTATTTAATTAGTTTGACTTATATAATTTTGGGTTTTCTTTGTTTTTAAAGGATTTTAATTGATGGAACTTAAAATTTTAATTAGATGAGGCTTAAAAAGGATCATAAGGATTTAAGACCCCTACTAGGGTTAGGATCTAAAGAGTTTATTATATAAAGGGACGAACACTCACATTCTCTTCATAACAAATACTTGACGATTAGGGTTTTTCTCATCCATCAGTTAAAGGCCAATTAGGGAAAATTATCTAGATCAAGATTTTCTGCACAATTGATTTCAAGCTATGGACAAAGGTAAGTTGTCTAACTATCTTGATTTCATACTATATATGTGGTTGATTTATTCGAGATAAAAGATCCAATCATAAAAGTTATATTCATATTTTCTTTATGGTTTAATTGAAAATATGCTAACATTAATTAAAACCAGTTAAATAAGTTGAAGTTTTTAATATCAAATATCAAACAGTTTGGAGAAAAGTAATGTATCTAAGGGGCATAAGAACTAAGCAAGTGTATCCGTAAGATGCACCATGACGAGTGCATAAAAGAAAACACCTTGATACATTATCTATAGTAATATACAAGTGGATCGGCCCGCGCTGGCGCGTCGGGCGTTCAGAAATCTACTTTTTTAAATAATTTCTTATTCGAATTAAATTGTTTGATGCGTAGGAAAATTCGAAAGTACTATGATTTTAAATGTGTTGCATCTTTAAAAGGCTATATTATTAACATTGAGCATATGCCCTAAAGTTAGCAATAAATAGTAAATATTAGTTTGTACATGGACAACTGCAATAACTTCAATTTTGTTTCCTCCTCTAAAGTGTGTAGCACTTAAAACAAAAACTAAGTTTACTTTCTTCTTCATATGGATATTTAGAAATTGTTATTAGTTGTTTGATAAGACATTGCATCACTGGAAACAAATGGTTTGTGATCTCTTAAGAATTCACAAATTGCATCTCTAGCTGAGTTAACATTATTGAAAAACAAATTAATAATTTGATGATTAACCATCTTCGGTTTTGTTATCAAACTAAAATAAACCCTATTAGTTATGTTTTTGGGCTGGCCAATAAGTCCATTTGTATTCTAAAAACAGTCTTGTCTATAATGGACTGATCATATCATCAGTATAAGATTTAGCTTTAATTTTTACTTAGAAATTTTATATCAGATCTTTTAAATGTTTATGCTGCTAACCCACTAATGTTACAATTCTAAATTGTAATTCATGGGTTGAATAGCATTAATAGACATCGTTAAAAAGGTCTCCCACACAGCATACGCCTTAGCTAAGTCTTGAAAATTCTCTGTAAATTAAGAAATACTCAACTCAAATCGTAGAAAATTCTTTGTAAATTAAGAAGGAGTAAATATTTGATGCACTGTCAGTGCATGAATCCTATACACTATCGTTGAATGAAAAACAGCCACCTCATTAATATACAAAATTGGAAATTTAAAAGCCCTTATAAGCAAATAATTTTATTTTCTTGCAAATCTTAATTCTCTTCCCTAATGTTTTAATAACATCTTTTAGTCTTCAGTCTTCACCCTCGCCAAATCTGCAATTACATCACAAATTTGGCTTTTTTTTTTTTTTTTTTTTTTTGAGAAAGGCTTCAAGCCTTCAAGCCGTAAGCCCCAAAGAAATTCATCATGCCTTGTGAGCCACAACAAGAGAAAATAAAACTTACAAAATTTTTAATTCTTTTCCTTAAAACTGAAAACTGAATTCATAAGTTTTTCTTATTCATTTCTTCTGTGGTCATCCACTTTGAATAAGGGATTTTAAGTTTCTTTGCTTTGTTGCCCATTTTTCGATTAAGAAAAAAATTAAATTCAAGAAGAGCTTCCAACAAAAATCGAGTAGTGTTTCAGATTTTGTAAATTAAATAAAAGAAATTTAGGTTTCTGGATGTAGAATTTTAGAGTGAAATTAACAGATTCAAGAGGAATGAAATTTGGATTTTTTTTTCTTTTTGGAAAAAAAAAAGATTTGGAGGCCGTTTTTACTGACAGATAAAATTGTTCTTCTTATCTACCAAAAAAAATTGGTTCTTCGTTGCCATTTCGATTACAATTTTTGGTTGTGTTAATAATCAAGTAAGAGGTACCTAAAAAAAGAATCAAGTACCGGTGCGATAACAGGGAAATTAGAAAAATGCAATTTAATGACTTGTTTATTTAATTAAATAATTAGTAATGATTTGTATTTATCTTTAAGGGCTTTATAAACTTAGAAAATTGCATAATAATGAGGTGTTAACATTTCCTTCACTGACAGTGTATAG
>AWUE01013335.1:0-27847 GCA_001974825.2 Corchorus olitorius
GTTCTGTTTTGAGATATTTTAAGGACTAAATATTTGGATAAAATCTACACCCTTCTCTGTGGGATCGACCCCTACTTGCCCTATCTACTTAGTTAGGAGTTTGTTGGGAATTTTATTTTTATGATTGTTAACGACCGATCATAACCCATCCCAGTTTTTTTGCTAGAAAAGCGTTTCGAGGCTCCGGCTTAGTTTCGCATGATTTTTGACGCCAAGACTCCTTGAGATATCCATATTCATCTAATCAAATCTCAGCCACATTGCATTTAAGGATTTGTTTTTACGAGCATCTGAATTTTATTTCGACTTAATTAGAAATTAATTCTGAAAAATTATGTAAAATGATATGAAAAGCGTTAATAGTCCTCCAATCTTTTTTGGCGTTACATTACATCTATTTCATGAGTATTTTAGCCAAAAATTGAGGAAAAAATTTTTTGGTAATTTTTTGCAAAATTTTCGCCGAAATCATGTAATAACCATTACAGTTTTTTGCTAGAAACGCGTTTCGAGGCCCCGACTTAGTTTCGAATGATTTTTGACGCTAAGACTCCTTGAGATATCCATATTCATCTAATCAAATCTCAATCACATTACATTTAAGGATTTGTTTTTAGGAGCATCTGAATCTTGTTTCGATTTAATTAGAAATTAATTAAAAAAAATATGAAAAACGATATTGGGTCATTTTCACCATTATGGTTTTTGACCAAAAACGCGTTCCGAGGCCCCGGCTCAGTTCTGCATTATTTTTGGCGCCGAGACTCCTTGAAATATCTATATCATGTAATCAAATGTCAGGCATATTGGATTTAAGGATTTGTTTTTTCGAGCATTTAAATCTTATTTCGATTTAATTAGAAATTAATTCAAAAAAATATGAAACAAAAATTTGATTAATTTATTCTCAATAATTTGTAAAAATTTAGAGAAATTTAATCTTTTTCATAATTAACATTGACATTATATTGCACAATATGTAACTTAAAATATGTTTCAATCAAAACTTCAACCACACGTGTGGAACACATAGCAAATTGCTAGTGAGTTTGAAATAGATGTTGAGCCCAACTCGTAAAGGAATTGGAAATATAGTCCAAATCTATTGGATTGGGCTGGGGTTGCCGATTAATCAGACGTTTTTGTTTAAAATGAATCAGGCTCGTTGGTAATCCACGTGGAGTATTATTTCTTAAAGCTAGTTGTTTTATAAAAGAGAAGGGGTTACGGGCTTCATGCTCAATATTGGTGCCACGAACAGTTTAGAAGCAGAGTTATAGGGTATTCGGCAAGGACTGATACTTATAAAGGGGAGGGGTTACTCCACATTAATTGTGGAGTTGGATGTAGTAGTTGTTCATTTCCTCAAGGGTACTTTGGTGGATTCCCATCCTAGTTTGGTTCGGGATTGTTTGGAGTTAATCAAAGGAGACTGGAGTTAATCAAACGATGCGCGGATCGTTTGGCGAGTCTGGCTCATGACACTCCGAATGAAGTTACCATTGATGTTCCCCCAACTCAGGTTCTCGACTTGTTGGAGGAAGACAGACTTGGCACTGGCATGCCAAGGCCTTAGTCGCTTTATTTAATTTCCGGTTCTTATGTAGCAAAAACAGAGACTGGGGCAAGAAAAAAAAACGTAAATTATACTCTTGTAAGATTATATATTTTTACAGCTGGGATGTGAAAAAGATGTTTAAGCTTAATTAGAGGTATTGCTTCTCATTTTATTCAAGGCAATGGTGACTGGAAATTACCTAATTTATACTTACAAGTCTTCTCTCATCTACAACGAGTTAAGGCATAAGAATCCTCATGTGCAGAGGCAAAGATTGATATGGTATTCTTGTCATATACCTAAGTATTCAGTTATATCATTGATGGTTATTTTGGATAGATTACCTACTAAAGATAGGTTGATTAGTCGGGACATTTCTGTAGACTCTGCTGACTGTTTTTTGTGTGATATGTCTCCAGAATGTAGGGACCATTTGTTCTCTACTTGTGAATATATAACAAGAAAATGATGAAAAAGAAACTCAACGCTTGAATTCGATCATGATGAAAAAGAAACTCAAAGCTTGAATTCATCAAATGAAGTACAGCATTTATACAGTGCGTTTAGTAGTACGGTGTGTTAACTGTGAGATTTACACTGTTTAGGTACGGTACAGATGAGATTACATCGTACAGATTAAATTAGGTATTGTACATATGAGATCATTAGAGCAGCGATTGAAACAGAAATTACACTTAAAGCTCCGGTTGACCGTTGCACCGACCCAACGGCCAGTGAACCATTGCAATAAACATGGCCTGAGGCAACAGATTTAACTAAGGTTAACTATTAATAACAAAACTATGTCGTTTTGTTGTTTTGTGACAATATGCAAAGAATCTTTGAGAGCATGTGTTAAGAGTGCTGTCACCCCTAATCTTTGAAGTCTTTATATCTTAAAATTTTCTACCACCCAACGCCACGAGTGACAGTGTATTAATAAGAGCTCATCAGCCTAGTTGTTAGCCTTGGTGCGTTACAAGTTACAACCTACCGAAAGTTAGATGGCTTTTGCTGTGTTATTGCAGCTTGTTATAACCATCGATCGCTTTTCTCTTTCCGGTCAAGGAAAACATAGTATCAGCTTAAGATACGTACGTGCTTGTCTAAACCTCGTTCTTGGTTGGGTTTTCCGATTAGCTTTGGTTTTCGACTTAAACGTCCAAGCAATTTTAAGAGTAAGTGGTTCATGATGTAATCATCTAATTCAGACGACGTTTCTTCAAGCCATAGTAACCCAAATTCCCAAAGCTGTAAAAATGAAAATAATATAACATGGGAAACTTAACTAAGGATCGAATTCTGATCATTCCATTTTAACCTAACTTGAACCATAACAATATCATGAGAGCGTGTATTTTACGGAAAACCTAACTTGAGCCATAATAATATCATGAGAGCATTTATTTTACGGAAATGCAAGACACAGGTCATGGTAATAGGGGCTCACCCTGAATATAAGACACTCATCATGTCAACCTTAACCGATATGGAATATTAATTACCACTCAAACATATATGTTTTTATGTGGCTTGAAACAACTTAAACCTTCTATGATTTTATTTAAACAACTTAAACCTTCATTGATTTTATAACGAATGACTAGAGAAAAATTAAAATTAAAATACTTATCCAAATTAATTCAAACAAGGGTCTTAACTAAAGGGGGTCAAAATCGGGGTCTACAATTTTCATACACATCATTCATCTAAATCCTACCCCCTTAATCCCAATTTTGGACTGCCCCATATAGTGGAAGAAGAAAAGGTGTTACAATTTGCTAATCAACAGCAGTCGGCCTCCTCTGCTATAAATATAGGGATTCTGCTTTTCTTAATTTGCTTCCCATCTCATTAGCTCTTTCAACTTCTATCCCTCTCTCTTTTACCTAAAATCTTCTTCTCTTTTCTTGCTTTACGTACATTATATATATCCGCAATGGGGTTCTCACTAAAATTTCATTGCTTCATTGTGTCTGCCATGGTGCTCTTGCCAGCACTGTGTTACTCTGAAGACTATTTCGTACGGACGAGAGCAACTTACTATGGCAGCCCTGACTGCTTAGGGACTCCAAGTATGCACTTTTCTCATACATTTCATGCATCTTTCTTCATAATTTTGCATATAATATTGTAACATTTCTTTTGTAAAATCTACCAAGAAAATGCTTCATGAATATCTTTTTTATGGAAGAAAAAAAAAAGATTACAAAATGGTGTGAATTTCAGCTGGAGCTTGCGGCTTTGGAGAGCATGGAAAGACAATCAATTATGATGCGAATGTGGCTGGAGTTTCCAGGCTTTACAAGAATGGAACTGGCTGCGGCGCTTGCTATCAGGTTTCATTAAAAGTTCCATATATATGATATGGTGTCCGTTAATTATTAGGGTAATTATTTGATACACCGGGCTGTGTAAATTTTGGACTCCACAAGCGGGTTGTGGAGTTGACACATGTCCATTTTTTGATTAATTAAGTATTAAATATTTCAATCTAGTCCCTATGTGTTTGGATGAGGAATTCTTAAAATTTCAAAGATTTTTAAAAAGAAAGAATTTTGAAATGCATAATTTTGAAATGTTAGCTTTTAAAAACCTTAGTTTGGATGAAGATTTTTAGGAGGAAATTATGAGATATTCAGAATTTTTTAATAAATAATATATTTAATTATAAAAAATAGCATTAGAAAAATAAAAATGTGCAATATGGATATTATTGGATTTGTAATAATGTATATATATTTTTAATAAAATTTAGAAGTGAAAACACATCTCTTAAAAATATGTTTTTATCATTTAAGTTAAAAAATATAAAAATTTTATAGAAAAGGAAAGTTAATTAATGTGGTGGTTAAGGTAAAAAGAAGAGGATTTTTAAAAAGACACCATATTACATGGATTTTGGAGAGAGGTTTTGGGCCCTCTAAAAATCTCTCTCCAATTTCCCAAGATTTTTAAAAACCCAACTATAATTTTGCCAAACCAAAATTTTCAAATTTGGATTTTAAAAAATCTCTATCAAAATGAATCTCCCTCTTGATTATCTTCATCCAAACACACACACATGTCACCCTTCAAGACCCGCTTGTATAGTCTGTTAAACTCCACCGCTGGTGTATTGTATAATTTGCCTAATTATTATTATACCTTTGAAAGTGACATATACAAAACAAAAGAAATAGCTGCCCAAGTAATTAGTTCGGCAACTAATTTCCACTCAACCTTTAGAATATACTAGTAGTACATAATTTTCCACTTCTTAAAGTAATTTTAGTGTTAAACATGTGCCCTACTATTACTATACTTCCATATGATCATTAATTAACTATCTTTGGCACTAATCAATAAATTTTGCTATATATGTTTATGACACTTGACATTAATTTGTTTGATCAAACAACTCAGGTTAGGTGCACGAACCCTCAACTCTGTACTGAAAATGGGGTGAAGGTAGTGGTGACCGATTATGGCGAAGGTGACAACACCGATTTCATCCTCAGCCCCCGTGCCTACTCGAAGATGGCTCAATCCAATGCCGCGGCGGAGCTGTTTGCTTATGGTGTTGTTGAAGTTGAATACCAAAGAGTCCCCTGCCGCTACGGTGGCTACAAGCTTCAGTTTAAGGTTCATGAACTTAGCAAGTACCCAAATTACTTGGCCATCGTAATCTTGTACGCATCTGGCAAAAATGAGATCCTAAACGTTGAAATTTGGCAGGTAATTAATTGAAGTGCGACTATATAAATATATTACTAACATGTTTGAATTTGCTATGAAATTGAGTTAAATTTGTTGTTGGTGGGTTTTTGAGCAGGAGGATTGTAAAGAATGGATAAGGATGAGGAGGGCATACGGGGCGGTGTTCGACATGGCAAACCCGCCGATGGGGGCGGTGAATATGAGGTTCCAAGTGCAAGGCAGCGCCGGCTTGACATGGGTGCAGGCTCCTAATATTATTCCTAGTGATTGGAAAGCTGGAGTTGCTTATGAATCAGACATTGAGCTTGAGTAATTAATTACTCTTAAGAAAGAACAAGAAGAAGTACAAGAATTTTTAATAGGAAATCAGCAGACTACTAGTAGTTTATTAAATTTCTTAATTATTATTATGTCGTCGTTAATTACGTGTTTGTAAGAGAGCAAAGTGCTCGAACTTTGCCTTGTGGACGTGGGTCAATAAAAAAAATATGTTTGGTATATGTACTTTTCCTTGATGTATTTTATGTCATCAAAATATCAATAAAGCAATGAGATATTATACTTCTAAGATTAGATAACATATTGCCTGAAACGATCCAATACATAAAGGCATATAAAAGAGATGAAAGATTAATTAACTAAATTGAAGTCTGAAGAAGCTCCCAAGATTTTGATAAATATTAGAAGCATTGACTTGCTTCAACTTCCTAAAGAATCCAATTCAAAGAGGCGGTTAATGTTCAAGGTGGAAGACATATTCCGTCAAGCGCTGCAATTTGCTAGGGTCTAGTTTTTGCTCTTTCACGATAGCCTGCTTCTTCACAGTTAGCATCTGGGAATCAGGATCAACTGTCCAATCTTGACTTACTACATCTGCATGTGATATCCAAAATCAACTTAATATTAATACATAAAACCAATATTGTATCAATATCCCAAAAAGGAGCGCTGCATAGTATCGTGGCACTAGCACACTGAATTTAAGTTGAGAGTTCTATGAAGAAAACAAAATCTGGGACATTCAGCTCAACACAAGGTTGATAGTAAGAGCCAGTTGACCTAACATACCAGCCAATGGTAAAGCCTACAAGCAGCAGAAGTATATTGTTTTTCAAGGCGAATTTACAATTTAATTCCATCAATCTTGTTTCATAAAACCAAGAATGAAATAACAACATATTAGTTATAGTAGGGGATTGAAAAAGATCTATAAAGGAGAGTGTCAATTGTTATGTATTTTTGCATGTAAAGGGAGCATAAATCTTCCTATGTCTGGTAAACATCTATAAAGGAGACTTCATCAATTCAAAAGAAACAATATCCTTCATAGTTTCCTATATTTATGTTTATACTAAAAAGACTCTAACGTTCATGAAAAAATAATATCCATATCATCTAACAAAATGAGTAAATAATAGAAGCTTCACAATTTAGTCATAAATAAGGGACGTCTTATCATGTATGTACTTACAGTTTGTGGCATCATCCTCACTCATTCCAAGAAATTGAGCTGCATCGTGGATGCTTATCGTTGAATAAGCAGACACCAACAGTTCAAACATCCTCTTAGTGTAAAGCTCTACAACAAGATAGACAAACAAATAAATAACCTCAAACTTCCATATTGCCTAAAATCTTTTAACAGAGCATAGTATCACCGAAAAATGCACAGAGCTTTCATATTCATAGAGCAACAAAAGCCAAAAATACATTAGCAAATAACATAGTCTAAATTCGGCCAAAAAAATATAACATAGTGTAATAACTAAAGCTGCTAGACAATAAAGGTTATGTTTTTACATAAATTCACTCTTTCAATTATGTATCTCAATCAAAACAAGCAGTAAACTTTACACACACAATTACTCAAGCAACTGTAGAAGCCATGATAGAAAAAAGCTTGCCTGAGAAAGCAGTAACAAGAAGTTGTGTTTCTTGAGTCCAATCAAAGCCGCGAATAGCCTCATATACACCGGCATAGTCCCTTGTCCAAAGCTTCTGACCTATTTTCCAGGCTGCAACCAATTCTGGTTGGCTCTCTTTGATTGCTGCAGGTATTGATTTCCAAAGAAACCTTGCACTATTACTGCAAAACCATCCGCTCCAAATATCAAAACTTTATGTATTTTCAACACAAAATTTTTGCAGAAACTAAAATCACATATGAATATAATCCAATTTATTGACAACAAGGGGAAAAAAAGGAGAGATAGACTTACATATCATCAACGTAGATGTGGCCGAGAAGATGGATTGCGAAAGGCCATTCGTCTTGAAAAGCGACGCCCTCCGCTGCTGCCTGTTTTCGTTAGAAAGTCCAATTTGGTTTCGATGGAATTCCAAGTAAAAAAATTTGAACTATCTCAAATTCAATTAACCATGAAAGAAAGGAAAAGGGAAAATCAATAATCAAAATCAAAAGGAGACAGAGCGAGAGGGTAAGTACCTGAATCATTAGATTGTCGCATATATCAGCGATCTTATCGAAGGATTTCGAGGCCAATGCTTCAGTCAGAACACTAAAATCCATCTTTGCTTCTATTGCTTTTTTTTTTTTCCTCTCCCGATTTTCTTCTTCTTCAAAAGAACTACTACTTCTACTGATATAATACTTCCAAGATCGTTGTTTTTGGGTTTTTCGGTCCCTTTTCCTGAGCCCTAAATTTATGGGCAGAAATAGAAAAGTCCATAGGCAGGCAGGCCGTTAATAACTGGATTAAACTTAAGAGGCCCATTTATTACCAAATTGGATGCAACGGCGTCGTTTTAACGCCAATTCCAATACCCGTCCGTTGCAAAAGCCCCTAGAGGCGTCACGTCACTGCCGTCATCCATCCACCCGTTGTCACGTCAGAAACTGGCGGGAATAAAAGAGTTTTTTAAGTACGAAAAATAAAAAAAAAATTAAAGAAAAAGAAAAATAGTTAAAAAAATAAAAATAAAAAAACAAGCTTCTGTTCAAAGTTATATCTCTGTAGGAAAAGAGAAAATAGGAAACTTTGATGGAACCAGACGATCCTTTCAATTGGATAATGGAGCTCTGCCAGAGGCCGGCTTCTGACGAATACCGGTTACGAAGCTATTCGTACTTTGGGCAGCCGGATTCTGATACTGACTCTGATTCCGACTCGGACACGGAAAAGACGCGCGATATCCCGGTCGCTTCCACTGGCATCACGATGGTGTCTCTTCCGGAATCAACTGAAGATGAAATGTTAGATGACACGCAGACTCTTTCCGACGAGGAAATCTTCCACACCCCTCCGGAGTCCAGGTCTCCCTCTACCTCTTTCAACAACGGCAACGATGACCAAGTGATCGGCGCTGATGCTGATAGTGGGGGGGAAAGCAGGAAGGTCGTTGATTTGGGGAGGGATACAGATTTAGGGTTTTCAGGAGTCGAAGTGGGAGTGGATTCGACGCAGAGGATTGAGGTTGCTTCGAGTCCAGATCACGCGTTCGGAAGGGAATTTGAAGAAATTAGGGCTTCGAAAAGGGGATTTTCTCCAGAGGGGCAAATATCAATTGAATCTCCCTCGAAAATGCTGAAAATTTTGGGTTCTGAATCGCCAACTGTTGTACAGTTGGGATCTCCAGAAGATAGAAGTACAGAGGAGATACTGAAATCCTTGGAGAAATGGAAGTTGGAGATGGATAATCTGTATCCCGTAGCTAGTCCAGAATTAGAGCTTGAAAATCAGCAAAATCCTGAATTTAGAGTTGAAATTGGTGAAGGAAGTGTTCGGGAAAAACTTCATTTCTCAACTGAAGATATTGATCTTGAGAATGTAGAAGGAAATACGGAGTGTGAAGACAACAATGGTGAAGGAAGTGGGGGAGAAAAGAGTCTTGATTTATGGAACAAGGTTATTCCACGTGATATTGAAGAAAGAAATACAGTGAGGGAGAATGAAATCAACCATAGCGAAGGAAATTCTGGAAGAAACGAGAACATTTTCGAGGACCTTGATCGATTTATGTACATTGGTAAGAATGTTTCAAATTCCCGTGAGATAGAAGAAAAAACTGAGACAAAACGTGCATTGCCTTCATGGGCTACTTGGAGAGTGGAGGCAGATGAGAGAGTACAGGTCAGTGAATGGGAATCTGTTCAAACTGACAAGGATTTGGATGATTTGAGTGAGGGTGGCTCAGATTTGCCTGAAATAGAAGAGAACAATGTAAAGAAACGGGCATTGCCTTCGTGGGCTTGTAGGAGTGTGGCGGCTGATAAGGGAGTGGAAGTTGATGAAAGTGTATCAGCTGAACTTGAGGTTAATGAAGAAGGGTCTGAGAGAGCGGAAGTTAATGAAATTGAGTCTGAGAGAGTGGAGGTCAATGAGATGGAGTCTGAGAGAGTGGAAACTAATGAAATGGAGTCTGAGAGAGTGGAGGTTAATGTAATGGAGTCTGATAGAGTGGAGGGTAATGAAATTCAGTCTCTGAGAGTTGAGCTCAATAGGGAGGCTAATTTGGATTTAGATGTGGAATTTAATGAAATTGAGTCTGAGAGAGTGGCAGTTAATGTGATTGAGTCTCCGAGATTTGAGCTCAATAGGGAGGCTGATATGGATTCAGATGTGGAAGTTAATGAAATTGAGTGTGAGAGGGTGGAAGTCAATGAAAAACAGTCAGAGAGAGTGGAAGTTGATGAAATTGAGTCTGAGAGAGTGGAGGTTAATGAAGTTGAGTCTGGGAAAGTGGAGGTTAATGTAATGGAGTCTCTGAGAGTTGAGCTCAATAGGGAGGCTAATATGGATTCAGATTTTTGGAGTGAGGATCCTGAGGATATTCCACTTTTGGATGTGTTGATGGCACTGAACGAGGTACATGATTCTGATGAGGAAAGGAATCTAGAATGTATTAGTCTTTGGGAGCTTGCAAAGGAAAAAGGGGTAGCGGATACAGATTTTCCAACTGAGTGATGGGTTGCAGGAGTGAACTAATGTGAAGACATAGCTGAAAGAGCAACTGTTCTTTTTTTGTGTGCATTTTGGTATGATACATGGTCAATTTCTTGGGTTGGTAAAGTTTCTGCTAGGAAATGGTATATAGAATAGGTGTAGATGGAAATCAGTAGTTATTATATCTTATATGAAGGTGTTCTTTTGGCTACATATACAGGTAAATTGAAATATGTGAACTTGTAAATCTGCAGGGTAGATATTTTTGTATATGATGGCTGGATATGATCTTTTTGTATATGAAGGCTCTGCACGAATATAAATGCAAACATTAGAAATGTTAAAGCATGGAGATCCTTTTGTTTTCGTTTTCTGTTTCGATTATATTCCGGTTTTTAACTTTGATTGCAACATTTTCTTAATGACTGTTTCGCTTGTCTACATCTTTTTTTTAATACTACAAGCTTTTTCTGCATTTGTTCATCTGTCTCATTGTTGGTGTGCCTGTGCACACATGTATTGACACCTTAATTGGTTGGTTGAATGGAAATGGATCATTAAAGCCATATCTTAGAAATTATTCGTTGTTTGAAGTCAAGCCTTTAACTTGTGGATCAAAATTCATGACCTTAGATGAAAAGTGATTTGTGATAATTTTTGTCAAACAAGGAAACAGGTAAAGGGTCCATCTTTCTCTCCTTTTTCTCCCTCTCTTCCCATTAATTCAGGGATGTGTAGTGCTAAAGTACTTACATTTGCATCAAAGCATAGTTTATTGCACTCTAAATTGTTCATTTTCATTTAGCTCATGTGTCACTCCAAAAAATAATCACTTTAGTAGATCTTTCCCGATATGCAAAGCAAAATGTCGCCTGCCTTGGGCAATAAATTAGCCCCATGGCCAGTCAAATGGCGTTTCCTCCTTCCAGAAAGAATGGAAGGGTCATCTGCTCAACTGGTTTGGTCTGAATTTGGAAGCAATTTTGCATTGATAAACTTGTTGCTCAATCAAAGAAAGGTTAATCATGCATTATTAAGAAATAGAAAGTTTGACACCCTTTGCTGTCAGATTTGGGACCATCTTGGTGTCTAAGACTTTTATGAATCTTTGCCCATTTGAAGGCACTTCCTACGATGTCCATATCATTTATTACACTTTGTTCTTTTTTTTTCCTCATCATAAGTTATACACGTAATTTTCCTGCCTAGATAGAAATATCAAAAGCTCCCTAACGTTTTACAAAGAAAAATCAAATTAAAGCAATTTATATGACTCAACAAGCTTGCGTACACCAATTGGGTAACCACTTAATTAGCTATTCATTTTCATACGTTCGTGTCATGTATTTATTTCCAACTCCTTCATGGACGCCTCTCATTACTCATTTCAGCAATAACTAATGCAACCCATGAGCAAAGTTGCAATACCTTAGAACGCAAGGAATTTTCCCTAATCCTTCTCGATCTCAATTTTAGCTTAGGAGTCTGTAAAATATGGTTAGTTTAAACTTGAAGGTCGAAGCCAACAACGGGTTTAAAGGATACAATAACAAGGAGGTCTAGTTTGAGAAGTTTCAATAGCTGTTCCTATTGATTTTACTAGAATAACCAGTCATGAACACTACTCTTCATATGTGATAGTCTTGTGCAAAACTACTGAAGAGATTTTCCTACCTATATTCTTCTTTCCATCAAAGATTCACATTCTAAAGCGGCCACTTTCAAAGGTACTTCTTTATCTTTTTCACCTTACTTTTCTTATCCTAGGGTGATGGCTTGAAAGGATAAAATCTTATCAACAAGGTCCATTCAATCAAACTGATAAATGCCAAGTATCCGGTATCCGTCAAAAGGCACCAATAATGGCTAGATTGTGATTCCTTCGCATGCATAATGCAACCCATAAAGCTATTTTCATATCCCTTTTATTCTATTTTTATTTCCCCACTCAGAAAAACCTAAGGGGATAAACTGCAGATTGACTAAGGGGTAGATAAAATTATGTTTCTATGCAAAATCTACATTTGCATACAAAACTCTGCAAATTACCACCTCTTCGGCATTCTTTTAGCTATATATTACAATCTGTTGTCAACCTATACAAAAAAAAACCCACCCCAAATTCATCCCTTAGCATTCCAAGTTCGAAAAGGTCAAGGGGAAAACCGAGCAACCATCAAACCTCATTTCACAGAGTTTGGTGTTTGGCATTCAAAAGATGTCGACCCCACTCATGAAATCTTGCAGAAGGAGCAGACCTTTATAGTTCTAGTAATTAACAACCATTGCTAGGGATGGACAAGATGTGGGTGTGCTGAGCTACTACTAGTGCTTGCCTGTTGGCCAAAACTTATAGTCGGATGAAGCAGTTCTGCCTGTGCGAATGAGCCATTGGATGGCACATCCAGCAGCAAATCTTGGTCAGAACTTTCATCGACAAAATGGAGAGAATCCAGCACGAGAGAGCTACCATCAGGAGGCAGAGCAAAAAGGCTTCTCGGACTAAAGCAAGATATGTCATTGTCTACATGTTCTTTGTTTTCATAAGTAGCTTTCACGATCACCCGTTTGGGGCTCTTTAAAGTCCTTGCTTCTGAAAAAAGAGAAACCATGTTTCCATAAGCAAAAATCCAATGTAACTAGTAACAATAGCATTAGCTTAAATGATTACCACTTGAGACAACGGTGAAATTTATTCAGTTACAGAGAAATTTGCTTCATAGGGCTGTGTTACCAACTTTCACACAATTCCTTAAAAATAAGCCGGTTATGAATTATGATGACTCTGGTTTTATTACTTTTTCTTTCATGGAATCCCGGTTAGTTTATTTTCAATTTAAAATCCCATCTCACCATCTGATCTTTTATATAGCTTCACTAGATTTATTACACAGAGCAATATCAGCAGATAAATCTTCGAACCTGAAAAATTTTGACTTTGGCTGTCACGTGGTCTCTTCATAGTAACCAAGTTATTTGATGTAATGGCATTTGGTCCTCTAGCAGTCACAGATCCTCCATTACCACTTTTACATTTCTGCAGCCAAAGAAATTCTAATATACTTAGGCTCTAGTAAAATAAGGAAACTATCAACGAGATCATACCAAGATCTCCCAATTAAAGAAACCAGTTCAAACCTTAAGCAGGTGACGGCGTTCCACCCAGTGGGATTTCGTCAAATTGAATAATGCAAGTCTTTTCAAAGTCTTACAGTCTTCAGCTTTCACCCCTGGAGCAGAGATATTAAAGACCCCTTCCTCAAGCAGTTGCTGGAAGTAACATAAGTTCTCCTTGAATTGAGGGCTATCAAACATGCTATTGAGGCTGCAGGTGCAAAGAATACAATTAGCAAGTAGAAACCATATTTCAATTATTGGCTGTCTGCTTGCCAAAAATAAAGACCACTTTCTTGTTTTTCAGAGTATTTCCCTTTTTCATTACCTCAGTTATCTAAATCCAGTAAATGTGCACCAAATACTATTGAAATTAAACCAAGACTATTATCAGACAATGCATTGCGTTATACACAGAACATGAAGTAGAAAAGAGCTATTTTCCCTCTCATGATAAAAGAGAAAAAATTACCTGTCAGGAAGTTTGGCAATGTCAAGTGGAGGTAGATACTGCATTAAATGCTGCTGCTCCTCATGTGTGAAGTGTTTCACAAACTCCTCGAAGTTGAGAATATCCTGCACCAGACAAAATATATCCACATAATGTAGAATTAGCATGTTTTGTGACGTGAATTATTCATGGTAAGCAAAAACATTTTGCTAAAGATAGGAACTACATTGAGCCATTAAATGTACACAAAATTATAGGTTCCTAGTGCCTGCTGAGATTTTTCTACAATATAAGCAGATGTAGAAATGAGTCAATTGAGTTCTAAAGGTTTTTCCCTCAGAGAGACAAAGAAAAATGAAAGAAGGAAACTTACATTCAAATCTATGTTACAGAGCGGTGAATTACGACTTTCCAGGAGTAATGATTTTTCATGTTGAACCTTGTCCCTGCAAAATTTTTTAAAGAAGAAAATGGAAAAGAAATATTAATCAACATTCTACAATTCCAACTCCCATTTCACAAGAATAGATACTCAAAAATCTTTCTGAAACACTGTGTGCCAAATATATTCCTGCTTGTAGCCTTTGAGAAAACTCCCATCATAGGAATTGTGCCTCTCTAGTCCCACAGATATATTTATCTTAACTTAGGGTGGCCATGGTAAAATTTCATCATATCTGAGTTTAAAATCCATACAGTACAAAACTATGCATGGTTCTCAACTGGCAAATTCAGTTGCAACTTGCAAATTATCATACAGAATAGATTTACCTCTTCGTTTGATCATGCTGCATGTTTTTAGCCTTTTCGATTTCATGTCCTGAAAATTTGATGCCATTGCTGTCATTATATGCGGGGAAGCTTGAGGAATGTGAATAAGCCTCATTCACTGAATATTGCTTGTTCTCAACAGAAAGGGAGCTAGCTTCTGATTCCTCTTCTCGTGCTATTGAGCTTGGATGTCTAATTAGAACACTTCCGTGTCCAATCTCAACAGAAACCATGGGTGTTTCACTCTCAAGTAGCAAATCCTCCTCAGAAGATCCAGAGAAGTATGAAGACTGCTGTTCATGTAAAATAGTATACAGATCTTTTGTAAGCTTCTCAACAGGAGATGGCTTTGGACGATTTACACAGGTTCTTTTCTTAGAAGGTACCATTGAGTCCCACACATTAGATTGAGCAGGCCCTGGAGAAGGATGAAGTAGAAGATAACTTAAATTAGTATGTCAGACCAACATTCAGCTAGAATAAAGGCACTGGCTTCAGTCGAGTTCAAGTTGGCAATTGAGATAAAGTCTGATCAATAAGATCAACACTATAAGAGAATATTTAGTATGATAGCAAGAGGTATTATCTGAATAACATTGTAAACACATTGTTTCCATTTACAACCACAGTTTCATGGTAGTAATCTCTCAGTTCATTGGAAAAAAGTTATGATTCCCTGTGCATGACATATGAAAGCATCATGATTACATTTTTGGGCAGACAAACAACCATTTTCCAGAATCATTTCCAAAAAAACCAAGGATAAACTCATGAATCTCCAATAAGTTTCCAAGATGGACTGAGATATTCCATTGAATTTGATATATGGTCCACTAGGTTTTTTGCCTTTCATGGCAAAGCAAAAAAATGAAATTTACTCTCAGACAGTCAAAACAGCAATGAGGAACACTGATGAAATCATGGCCAACCTGTCAAGTCACTAGCATCTGCACTGCCAAATTGGGCACAGCTTTCAGAATTAGATATGGCTGATCCAGAACTTGATCTATTACTTGTATCTTCATCCACAAATTTACGAAAACCCTGGTAGTAATCAGGGGTAACTACTGCTATATCATGATTTGGTTTTCTTTTCAGCAGTTTTACTTCTTTGTTCTTATTAATAGATATGCTCCTCACTTTAGAAGCCCTATGATCCTCATACTCATCAGGTTCAGCCCGGGCATGAAGTGGGGTATAGTTTGCAAGTGTTCCTTTAGTCCTCCACCGCGACCCACATGCATTGCACAATACAGGCTTCTCGGGAGGTCCGTTGCGCCAAAGAGGAGTGCCTATCACAATGCAATGCTGTTAGTAAGTATAGACTGATTATGGAGAGAGATATTACAATTGTGATATACTTAGGACAAGCTTAAAACAAGTTTAGTTGCAGTAATTAATTAACTGAGTTCTAAGACTAGGAAACACTTCAAATATTTGAGGAATGGTGCAATGACTTTAACACTCACAAGCACCATTCAGAGTGTTCAAATGCAAATAATATTCATGAAGTTCAAGTGTTCAACTGTTTGAGTTTTAAGGGGCAAGACAATGAACTTCAAATTAGAATAGAATGTCATTAAGAACAAAAAGGGAATAACAGATGTGTAAAACTAATTGGACTGCAGTTTCCTAACAGAGGTTCACATTTCACAGTAGTATTTCAATCTAATAAGTACATGAGAGTAGTTCTCATTAGCATTGAATTTTGAACAAGGGCTCAATTGAGGAAAGAAAATGAGCAGGAAATCCATTTGGAACTCAATGGAAGACAACACATAAGTAGTCAAAACAGTGATGTACAAGAAAATATATTCCTTTTGATTAAATCATAGAGGACTGAGGTTTGACTTGACATTGAGGCTTGTAAACATCAATGGAGGAATGGGAAACCAATATCAATCTAATGTTGAATCTGAAACTGCCCAGAATTCAACAAAATAGACTCTGCAACTCCCCAGTATCCAATAGAATTCAATCCCACTTCTCTGAGATATATTGGAACTTTGAGAGGTAACGAAGAACAACCCAATATATATAGGGCTGAGATTAAGGAATGAATTTGAAAGAAAACAATTGAATTCAATAACAAACTGAAGTTTATGGATTGAGAAAAAGGACAACTGCTGTTATAAATCCATATACAAACAGAACAACACAAGAAACAGCATATATTCTATAATTTGTTATCTTTGTCCATGTAATCTGTCTTTTTTTCTGCATACAGTTATTCTCCTTGCAAATTCCAATGATAGAATTATTTATCCAATAACACTAAATCATACAACAAAAATACTGATTTACAGAAAAGGGTTGAACATTTACATATATCCAAGAAGTCGAAATTCCTTTTATTTTTTTAAATTCCGTATGAAAAAAGTTAACTGGAGAAACAAGAACTCACTTGTAACTCCACAGTGATAGCAAGGTCCTTGCTTGCCCATGTCTTTCTCTTTTGCTCAAATGAAGAAAAATTTAATTAAAAAAAGAAAATTTTTGAAGAAAAAAAACCAAAAAAAGGGAGAAAATTTAAGGAGAAATTATTATTGACAGAAACTTTGACTAAAACTTGAAAACTTTTAATATAAATTTGATTGGTTTCTTCAAGCTTTATAACACATATTCAACTGGGTATCAAAGGCTTGTCTGCAACAACCCAGAAAGCTAGTTTAGTTTGCAGAAGAAAGCAAAAGCCAACAATGGAAAATACCCAGAAGAGTTTTCTATGTCTTTTTTATCAGTCCAAGAGACAGAAATCAACAAAAGCAATAAAAATAAGCCCTCAAAAGAAAAAATCCAGAGGAAATGAAAGATTTTGGAGATTGGGTATTTGAGCTTGGAATCTGTACAATCCAATGGAGAGAAAAAAAGGAAGAGACTATTTGAGAGGAATCTAATAAATGGCTGTGAAAAGAGGAAGGTGAAATGGGGAGAAAGAGAAAGAGAGAGATAGTTAGTGTGTTTTGTGTTTGTATGTATATATGACCTCTTCTCTTTGTATTTTGTATATATATATATAAAGTAAAAAAATAAAAATAAAAATCATTCTTTTACAATCTAAATTTACATCCTTATTCATTCTTTTACAATTTAAATTTACATCCTTATTCATAAAAATTAGAAAACATTTTTTGAGGGAATAAAAATTAGATTTGAACTAGTAATAGTAGATAACAATATGAAATTTATATTCAAAGAAGGTAAGGGGAATATTATTGCATACTATATATATGTGCTGTTGACTATAGACTTTTCAGCTTTGTTGATGTCTAATGGAAATTCCCATATAAAATAGGATTTAAACAAAAATTATGGTTAAAGAAAAAGAAAAAGAAAAAGCCACTGTGAGAGAAGAAAAAAAAACAAAAAGAAAAAAAGGAGAAAGAAACAAGATAGTTTGTTTTGGATTATTTCACATTTTCTTTTCCATTTTTTACAAGTATAATAATTTTGGTAATGGTAAGTAATTTATTTAAATAATATTTATATTATTCATATTCTTGTTTGTGTATGTGATGACATGATGTTGATAATATACTATATGTATATTATTATAAGAAATTTATTTAGTGGTTCTTTTCTTAGAAAAGATTAAACCTAATCTCCACCGTCCCGCGTGATGATCACTGTCACCAATACATTACACACCGTCTGATTTAATTAAAAGCATTGTCAAATTGGTCCCACTTTAATCATTTTTTTTTCTTTCTTTATTTTTTTTTCCTTTAGGTTTTAGGCTTTTAGCTTTGTGTTTTAGTTAGATCTAATTATAAGGGATAATCAAAGGGATAGAAAGGAGACTGTGACTCTTTGTAAAAAGCAAAAGCCCAAATACAAAATCCGTGAAAATAACAAAGAAAAAATAAGGAAAATTGAAATTTATTAGTTTCAAGTAGTATTAAATTTTAATTATCGCGTTACGAATCCCTTTAAAGATTTTTTTTACATTTACAAAACTCGAACACAAACTTGGTACGATGAACTTCTTTCATTGATTATTTTCTCTATTCATAAAATACGAAGTCAAAACCTTATATAAACCGTATTGAATTTCTCCCATTAACTCATATATAAAACTTATATTTCATGTATCACTTTAATCCCTTATAGAATTACCATTTGCTAAATTACCAAAAAGAGAGAAGAGAGAAAAAAATGGGAAATTTAGTAGTAGTACCATAAATTATAATTGACAAAGAAGGTTCATTTTTTATATCAAAAGGATTTTGACACAAAACCAACTGAAATGAAATCATGTTCCAAATCTGACGGCTCAAGTTTATCAATCCTTTTTTTTCTAGTCTTTAACTTAACCCAACCCAAGGATGGGTCAAATTTGCCAAAAAGTCATGCCAATGGCCAAGTACCACGACTTTTATATTTAAATTAAAATACTTTTATACTCTTTCTAGTGTATTTTTAAAAATTTTGTACATATACATTATAATACGCGTCATAATCATGTGCTCTAAGTGTACATTGCAAACTTTTTCTGATTTTCTTTTCATAAAAACCATTGATTCAGTCACCTAAACTTTCAGAGGTGTCCAATCCAATCACAACATTTTATTTTCAATTATATACTGGCAATAATGAATAGGAGTACTAAATTTGGATTGAAATTCGCTTTCTTAATTTTATTTTCCAATGTAATGGTAAATGCAGAAGTAATATTTTTAAAATAAATAAATATAAACCATAAAGTAGTATTTTTTTATAAGATAATATAAAGTATTATTAAAAATAAAACATTAGTCTTATGTAAGATCTCGGGTTCAGGTCTTGTGAATAAAGAAAATCATTATTTAGAGAGTTTTATCCCATAATGGGTTAACCCGACTCGAACAAGGTTAATTTGTAAATATAAAAAAAAGTAAAACATTAGTTAATTAAATAATTAAAAGATCATCATTGATAGTCAGCACAACGTTGTTGAATGGTTATTTTTTTTTATATATACCATGCTGAATGGTTAATAATTCAAAGGATAGAGAAAGAAAAGAATCAAAAGATGGAGGAGTTAAGAAAGGTTAAATACAATAAGACTAGGACTTCATTAGTATTGAAATTTGAAAGGTTAAAATCTTCTGGCACCAAGAAAAAAAAATTAAAATCGTGAATTGGGGTCTAAAATTTGAGGAAATTAATCTAAATCAGAAAGATAAGACCCTTAATTGATCTAAATCGAAAAGGTAAAATCTTTAAATGACAATTTTCAAACATCATGCTATTAATTGAAAATTTTACCGAAAGCTTAGGTCTCTATTGGGATTTTAGCGTTTTTCTTAAAAAAAAATTAAAAAGTTAAAAGGAAGGGAGAAAATTGAATATAAATTCGGGTTCGCGGGTGGGTCCCAAGAAGAACTCATAACTGCTAGTCTGGTCCTTGATCGACCGGTTCTTCTCCTTCGTTCCTTTACTTAGCTTACTTCATAGGCTTTTTTTTTTTTGGCAAATCTATTGTATAATTTTTTTGTTTGGCCAATTTTTTTTTACATAAAGAAAATGGGTTTCTTGGCCTGTTTGGTATTATTTTTGTTTCCTGTTTTTTATTGCAAATTTTCTGTTTTTAGAAACAAAACAGTGAAAATATGTTTGGTAGGCTGTTTCCATTTTAAAAAATTTTGGAAACAGAAACATTGTTTTGGAAAAAAGTGGAAACAAGAATTTTGTGTTTTCGTGTCTTTCCAAAACACTTCCAAACCACATAACCACATTGATGAATACTCACAAGCTTTTTCATCATTTTTTTCTTACTTTTTTATTCAAAAATATACAACCAGATTGTATATTCAATCATGTTTTTATTTTCAAAAAATTGATAAGGCAACAAAAATAAAACGAAAACGAAACAAAAACAAAAAACAGAAAAAACGAAAACGATACCAAACGACCCATTAGCGAGTATCATCGATCTTAGGGGCTTTAAGTCCCCTGCTCCCTCTTACTCTTAATGATATACAAGTGGATCGGCCAGCGCTAGCGCATCGGGCGTTCAGAAATCTACTTCTTTAAATAATTTCCTATTCGAATTAAATTGTTTGATGTGTAGGAAAATTCGAAAGTATTATGATTTTAAATGTGTTGCATCTTTAAAAGGATATATTATTAACATTGAGCATATACCCTAAAGTTAACAATAAATAGTAAATATTAGTTTGTACATGGACAGCTGCAATAGCTTCAATTTTGTTTCATCCTGTAAAGTGTGTAGCACTTAAAACAAAAACTAAGTTTACTCTCTTCTTCATATGGATATTTAGAAATTGTTATTAGTTGTTTGATAAGACATTGCATCACTGGAAACAAATGGTTTGTGATCTCTTAAGAATTCACAAATTGCATCTTTAGTTAAGTTAACATTATTGAAAAACAAATCAATAATTTGATGATTAACCATCTTCGGTTTTGTTATCAAATTAAAATAAACCCTATTTGTTATGTTTTTGGGTTGGCCAATAAGTCCATTTGTTTTCTAAAAACAGTCTTATCTATAATTGACTGATCATATCATCAGTATAAGATTTAGCTTTAATTTTTACTTAGAAATTTTATATCAGCTCTTTTAAACGTTTATGCTGCTAACCCACTAATGTTACAATTCTAAATTGTAATTCATGGGTTGAATAGCATTAATAGACATCGTTAAAAATGTCTCCCATACAACATAGGCCTTAGCTAAGTCTTGAAAATTCTCTGTAAGTTAAGAAATACTCAACTCAAATCATAGAAAATTCTTTGTAAATTAAGAAATACTCAACTCAAATCCTAAGTCTTAGCTATCTTATCTAACAACTTTGTTCTAACTTAAAAGAAAATATTATTTATTTTGTAGAATAATTAAGTAGAGATAGGGGGATATGATTTATTATAACATTTATTGTGTGAAAGAATAATTAAGTAGAGATAGAGGGGATATGATTTATTATAATATTTATTTTGTGAAAGGAAACAGATAATTACAAAAAAAGGCTAAAGGGCAAGAACTGGCTAGAAACTAACCTATGGTCTTCTTAGTAATTTGGTAAATGAGAAAAGACAAAAAAGGACAAAAAAAGTTCAAATGGAGCCTCCTCATCGATCCTCAAAAGGGGCGTTTAGTAATTTCATTGGGTGTTTCAAATAATATGTAGTATAGTATATATATATATATATAATTCACAAATCTGTGAAAAAAAAAATATAAGTCGCAAGTTTTTTCAGTCTATTATTAATAAAAAAAGATTGGGTGAAAATGGTACTTCTTTTCATTTTTGTCACAAAGGGTGGAAATGGTACTTCAAAAGAAATTTTTTATCAATTGATAAGGTTTGGAATCTCTGGGTTATAAGGGAAATTTACGTGTAGTAAATTAAAAATTCATTGTTCATTTTTTGTTACTTTTTTTATTACTAGTCTTCACTTTCACGTGCGTTGCACGTGACCCATCCTGGTTTTAGTAAATAATAAATTTAAGAATTAAACATTAAAAAATACAATACTGACCCAATTGATCCAAATCCTAAATCCGAAAAATCCAGAATCCGAGTGACCTGATGTCAAAATCCGAACCCGCCTGATCCGCGACCCAGTATACCCGAATGATCTGAACCCAGATGAGTAAAAACCCAAACGACCCGAGAAAATTATAAATTAAAATTATATTTTATTCAATAAAATCCACATTGTTATAATTTTAACCATTCTAAATTATCATTTATTCAAACCCAGCTGGGCAATAACCCGAGAAAATTACCTGACTCATTTGACCTAGACTCAGATGATCCGAAACCCGTCCAACCCGCCCGATTGACTATTCTAACTTTATAAGTCAAAGGAAATATTTGCATGTTACTTTTCTTTTTATTTTTAAAAACTTTAAATTCTTAGTATACACTCCAATACATTAAACTACCAATACACACTCCAAAAATATAAAAAAGGTTAATCACAATAATTAAGTTTTAAATAAATAAATTTTTAACTTAATTAGTTTTAAAAAATGATGAGTAATTAATGATTAGTTTTAAACTTGATAATAATACTTTTATTAGTTTATATTATAATTGAAATGGGTCCAGATTTAACAAAAAGTCTCAAATTTTTTAAAATTAAAATGGTAAAAATAAAATATTTATAATAATATTGAATTTAATTAAATAAAAATAGATTTTTTAGTAGAATAACGGTAAAAGTTTATTTCTAAAAAAAATTGTAAAATTTAAAAAATTTCATTTAAGAAATAAATTTAAAAATTCTTATATATATAAGTTTTTTAATTAAAATATTAAAATGGTAAAAATAAAATAGGTATAAGGATATTAGATTTAATTAAATAAAAATAGAGTTTTTAGTTGAATAAAACTGTAAAAGTATATTTAAAAAATTCTAATATATAAGTTTTTTAATTAAAATAGTAAAATGGTAAAAATTATAAAGATATTAGATTTAATTAAATAAAAATAGAGTTTTTAGTTGAGTGAAACTATAAAAGTTTAAACAATGACATTTAAGAAATATTTTCGAAAAATAGGGATATAATGGGTAGTTCAAAAATTTTACAGGTGAATGTACTTTTTAATATAGTATAGATAAATAAAGTTTAAGAGCAGGGTGGTTATCTCATCTTCAAGGTTAGGGCAAACTCGTTGACTTAATTTGAGATTTACAAACTCATTAGACTTTCACCTACCGGCTTTTCGAAATTTACATATTGCTTACCAAATTAAAAGCTGTGGTTAGCAGGATTCGAATCTAAGTGAGGTACATGAAAAGTCCGAATCTTAACCACTTGTATCAATTCCAATTGGCTTTTTATTTTTTCTATGTGAGACTATGATATAAAAAATGCTACGTGTAAGAATTTAGTACTAAGGTGCATGATTAAAGCCATGTGCTACCACACAGGAAGCCATCAATCCTTAATTTAATTGAGTTTCTATTCTTTAAATAATAATAATAAAGAAAAGAAAAGAAAAAACAGAAGCCGTCTTTAAAGAGGGCATATAAACCTGATCTGCGGTGTAACCAATGAGCAAATTCTATTTTTTTAATAGAAAAAAAAATAAGATTATATATTTCCCAAAGCAAAAGCTATGTTAAATTTCCATATTGGTGTCCTTTTTTCTTTTTTACATTTTTACTGAAATTCCCATTTAATCCCTTTACCAACTACTCCACTGAGTGCTGATGAATTATGGTGGTACATCAAAAGACAAAAAAAAAGTGTTAAAATGTGGTGTTTATGCCTTTATGGTGTTTCAATTTTTTTTTTGGTGAAAAACTCTTAATTTTGGTCAAATATATCTTTTTCACCCAATACGACGTCGTATTGACCAAAATAAAAGTTCCTTTATGGTGTTGTCATTAGCACTACAAAAGTGAGGTTAATCAGATGAATCACATTCTAATACTATCCTAAATAAGATTTCCCCCTAAATATTTATCCATCGATTCGGGTCGAAATTATAAGTTTTTAATTAAGCATTTTGATTAAAACTTTATATAATTAAAAAAAGAAAGATAATTGTTGTAATTCAGACAAATCTTACATCAATTGATGTTATTGATTGATATTCTTGAGAAGTCTTAGGTTAAAATTAAGTCGTTATTTTATATAATAATATATATATATAGTATTTAATTTGGATAATTATAACACACCAAAAAGGGAGACATATGGTAGAGGCCAGTTGGTGGGATCTCTCTCTAATGTAATGTGCTGTTTTTGAGCTTAAATTATTTGAAAAGGAAGTCTTAATACATTATTAGGTGGATAGATGTATCTAGCAATATATTATATGGTTTTGGCTTCATATTCATATCATATCCCCTCACTTTCCTCATCTTGTTTTCATGTTTTTTTTCCAATAAGATCTTACTTCTTCTTAATTTCCTCATACTAAAATGCAAGTTTATGGGTAAAGGAACATGGGCTTTGTCTCCATTTCTTGTACTATAATATTCCTAATAGATGTTCCATTTCGGCCAAGTTTAATTAGATTATCTATTCGCAAAAACTGTTTCAAAACTCATGTTTCCAATTTATATATAGGTACAACACTTTAATTAGTACTTTTAGGTACTGAGTTAATTTTTCTTATTCATACAAGTAAATTAGTACACCTTTTTTTAATCAATTTTGGATTGTATGCTTAAATAATCAAAAGAGAAATTGCAAACTATGTTTAATACCTCAATAAAAATGACAAACTAAACATAAAATGAGAAAAAAAATCCACATATATTTTACATGCGATGAGATTTGAATCCAAGACATCATGATCATCAAATATGAAAAGTTTAAACCCTTTAAACACGTACATTTATTAATACAAGCGGAACAAAGTAATGTAATTATTGCTGCTTTGTTTTGATTTCAAGTGTTAAGAAAATAGTCGGTCTTAATAAATGGGAAAATGAGCAAATTGGCTTTTAAACTTTCTCCCAATAGTCAAATAAGTCCTTAAACTCTTAATTTTGGTCAAATATACCATTTTTCACCTAATACGACGCCGTATTAAGGGTGAAGAGTTCAAGAGTGATATTGACCAAAATAAAAGTTCAAGAGCTTATTTAACCGTTGAAGGAAAGTTCAAGGGCCAATTTACTCATTAAGTCCTTAATAAATACATACTATAATGTAACGTAGTAATGCTATTCTCAATATCCATTGCTATAAATGTTGCAAGTTGCAAATACCTTGTTGATGTTGGTCAAATATTAGGAGGCTAAACCTACTATATATAATGCCAGGCCCGTGCTACCCTTATTTTCGGCATAGACCAAATTTTTTATATAAGTTTGTTTAATTTTGTTTGATTAATTTCATCCTCATGTGAAAAATAAGAAGCTGAATGATGCAAATTTTAGTAAAAAAAAATACATTTCGAAGCACTTGTTTATTCAAATTAATGAATACTTACAACTTATATGCTCCTTCCTGGATTTAGCTATTAAATTCAACTAGATAACTCGCATTATTAGTATAAAATTATAGTCATAGACCTTATCCTTTTCCATTTTGGTCAGTAAGTTTTTTAATTCACTTTCTTATCCTTCCATTTTTTATAATAAATAAATATAATTATATTAGAATAAACTATAAAGACAATATTGTTGTTTGACATAGTGAAGAAGTTCAATTATAGAAGAAAAGAGACTTATAAATATTAAATCCTTTATTTTCATGGGTTACAAAGTCGGGTAACAATTGCTAAATAACATAACATAAGTAAAACCTCTATAAATTAATAATGTTGGGACCATGAAAAATTATTAATTTAGAGAGGTTATTAATTAATCGAGTACTAATTTATATAGAAATTAATGATATTAGGACTATGAAAAATTATTAATTTAGAGAGGTTATTAATGTATCGAGTATTAATTTATGGAGGTTGTACTGTAATATAAACCTAGGTTATTATATAAGAAAAGAAAGCCATATATGGGTCACAATAGAAGGTAATTAACCTTGAAATTAACAATTCCGTCCGAAGTTCCAACATTTTATTCCTTAATTACCCCAAATTTTGTTACTAAATGGCATTTCATTGCCAAATTAGTGTTGAAGAAAAGAAAAAAAAAAGTAGGTCCCGTGACTCACATATCACTAATCCTTTGATTCATTTCATACTTTTAGGTTTCAATCCATGTGTGTAGTTTGACTGTTTTAAAATGTATTGAAAAAAAAAAACCCCAAAAGAACAAAGGGGAAACCATCCAATATTGAGTGAGCAATGTGAGTGGTGAGAATTGGGCCAGCATATGGCACCCCACCTCGGCTGACCAAAAGAAGCCACCACCCATCTTCTTGACAGCGCCTTTGTTTGTTGCTGAATCATGGTTCGTGCCACTCCCACACCTACCCATCACCAATGGCTCACCAGTCACCAAAAACCCTTTCACTCCAATTTTCCTTTTTATTTATTTATTTTTAAGACATAATAATAATGCTACTATAGAATTATTTAGATATTTAAAAAGTATTACTATAGTAATAGGAAATCATGTTTCCATGAGCTATATTTGGTTTTAGGACAACATTTACTAGTTGTATGTATACCATATGTTAAAATAAAGTAAAGTAGTAATTGCACCATATGCTAATTTGGGACAGCCTAGACATGGCATTTTAGGCTTTCTTTCTTGAAAGGTACTTTGCATTGGATGTATTATATGTATGAAATAACATCACTTTATTTTTTTCTTTCCAATAATTTGCCTTTTTAATCAATTCCCATGTCTCAAAAATTACCTAGTGGTATCTTATTCTTTTACTATTCCTCTTTGGATATATATATACATATATACAATGCAAGATAATATTGATTGAAATTGGGGATTAAGACCCAAGCAACTGAAAAAGAGAGAGAGAGAGAGACTTTGGGTATTTATTTTTATATGTAAAAGGTGAAGATGGAACTAATAAAATTGTAAATTAGAGTGGAAATTATACATCCATTCAGTTGGAAAATGATTGAAAAAATCAATAATGCAAGGGCTCATAATCACACATTTTCTCCATATATTCTTGATCTTGGATTTATTGTACCGTTTTGAATCCTTTCTTCATAGAATAATGCAATTACCCACTGATTTTTTGTTTTCTACACACCAATCTTGAAATTAAAACGAAAATGACCCTTGCAAACAATTTGGGTATTTATGGTCAACGTTACTTGGGTTTTCATGAAACGATCTTTTGCTACTTCAAACCCTTATGGTCATGGGTTCTACAATTGGACCGTGATGTTTTACATGTAATTTATATTATAATATATATATATATATATATATATGGTTTATGGGTTAAATGTTGTTTCATTTTGGTGACGGTCCATCCAACCAATCTTCCTTTTTAACCTCAGAACCTTCTTCCATGTGAAAATAGCATTTAGCTATTGCACATTTGAGTATTTTCTTCGATCTTATCTAGGCAGCATAAAAGGAAACAAATACAGAAAAAATAATAAGAGAGAAAATGGGTACTTTCCCCTTCCTAGGCAATAAATATTGGATTGAACAACTTTCATTGTTCTAGGGTAATGGAAAATAAGTCAATAGTTTTAATTTCTTCACCCATTGAGTTTCATCTGTTTCTGTCCTATATTGGGCCCAAAAATTCATAAAAGAAGCATGTAAAGTCAAGCAAATGAAAATTTATCTTAATCTATATTCAAGTTCTAGTAGTTCCTAAGCATTTGAATAAGTTCAAATTGGTAAAAGACAACACTAATCCAACCACCCAATTAAGCCTAAATGAGTGTGATTAAAAGTCTAAAAAGTGACACAAGCTTTGGTTATGTAAAATTAATATATGAATCCCATAGGAAAAGATAAGTAAAAACAACCAAAATTGGAGATGGT
>AWUE01013336.1:0-31434 GCA_001974825.2 Corchorus olitorius
ATTGCACATTTGAGTATTTTCTTCGATCTTATCTAGGCAGCATAAAAGGAAACAAATACAGAAAAAATAATAAGAGAGAAAATGGGTACTTTCCCCTTCCTAGGCAATAAATATTGGATTGAACAACTTTCATTGTTCTAGGGTAATGGAAAATAAGTCAATAGTTTTAATTTCTTCACCCATTGAGTTTCATCTGTTTCTGTCCTATATTGGGCCCAAAAATTCATAAAAGAAGCATGTAAAGTCAAGCAAATGAAAATTTATCTTAATCTATATTCAAGTTCTAGTAGTTCCTAAGCATTTGAATAAGTTCAAATTGGTAAAAGACAACACTAATCCAACCACCCAATTAAGCCTAAATGAGTGTGATTAAAAGTCTAAAAAGTGACACAAGCTTTGGTTATGTAAAATTAATATATGAATCCCATAGGAAAAGATAAGTAAAAAACACCAAAATTGGAGATGGTGGGCTCTGATCAGGATTTGCAATTGATATGACAAATGAGTGTGGGAATGGGACCAAAGAATAAGTTAAGATTAATTGAAAAAAAAATAAACCCATTTTATCCCATAAAGATTATTAGAGATCCATCTATTTAAGCTTTAAAATGATGCACTGATCAAGTGATTAGGCATGTTTTTGAACAAAAAAAAGGTAATTAGGCATGTTTTTTTGGGGTTTACCGAATTGTGAGGGAACTTTTTCTTGTAAAGAAATGAAAAAGAAAGCAGTTTCCCACATTTCTTCTTTTCCCTTGATAGTGCTACAAAACAAAGGCAATTGAAGTCAAATTAACAAAGTGTAAAAATTGAGTAATGGTAATGGAATCCTTCCATGGAAAGTTAAGTAGATTCCTTCTGGATATAGCATTTTCTTGGTCTTTGAATAGTAAAACAGGTTGGTCCAACCAAGTGAAAGTCTATGGGCCAACGGGTGAATTTGGGTATATAAAATAGGCCTTAATTGGGCCCTCAGAGTTTATATATGATGAGTCCGTTACTATTGTATTGGTTGATTGAATCAATTAAAGAATGTTCTTCTCTACCAACAAGTGGTTGGTTCAAGTGGTTTGCCATTTGTTCCCTTAAGTAATATCTCGGGTTCGAGTCTTGTGAATGAAGAAACTATTAAATATAAAAAAAAAAGAATGTTCTTCTCTTAGCTTAAGGCTTAAGAAAAGAAAATTAGTACCTCATTTTTTTCCAACTAGGAGCTCTTAGACTAGTTTGTTGATAGTCATAAATGAATAATAAAAGCAAAAAGGAAAACCCATTCTTGCCGTGTTGTCATTGTCATCCCACCCAAACACGGTATAACACTTTCACACATATAATGCAATAACTAGCCTTTCTCTTTAATTTCAATCTTATTATAATTAGTAAAGCATGATGAATGAGAAGTTAAGATACATGTTTAAATTAAATGATGATGCAAAAATAAATTAATTTCCTTTTTCTTTCCCCAGTTTCTATACATGAAACAAAAAGATGAACAATGTTCCTACAAAGTACATTTTCTTTCCCTTGGTTTAGCTTGTCCATATAATTAGATTTTTTTTTTCACTATGGTATACTGTAAACACTATACAGACTTTAATTTGATTGGGACAAGGAGACCAATTCATGGATTTGGGCGGTGGGTTTAGGGATAAAATGCCAAAATGGTGCTAATCCACTCACATCAGCCTACGATTTGATTCCACTTTCAACTAATCTCAATCTATTTATCAATTATGTTCTTTCTCAATCTCTTTGTTCAGTAATTTTTGTTTCAACACTTTTTATTCAGGGGGGAATCTAATGGTTTAACACTAAGCACAAAAAACACAGGAAAAAAAGGTGAGTTGATGTTGGGCGGTGTAAGAATATATGATATGGTTAGAAGATAGAGGAACAGAGACTTTTTAGACTTCAGAAGGTTTAAGGTAAAAGAGAGAATGATTCAATCTTTGAGAAAAAGAAAAAAAAAATTCTGTACAGCTTCCAATAATATTGCAAGTTAAAGGACTTCAAATTTGGGCCAAATGCCTTGTATCTTTCATTATAATACCCAATCCAACCAGAAATCCAGAGAAAACCTATCTGGGTTCTCGTAATCTTACTCCTTTGCTTTCAACTTCAGTTCTGGAAAATGTAGCCAAAAAGAGACTTGCAGGCATTTGTTAAACACTCAAAAGTTCCAACTAGAAAAGTGCTAAAATAAGTCACAGATCAAGTACACATTAATTTGCATCATAAGTCATAACCACATTAATAAGTCACAGATCAAGTACACATTAATTTGCATCATAAGTCATAACCACATAAGTACAAAGTCAATTCACTGTCTTATCTACGGTTAATTGCCACAGCAAATATATCTCAATCCAAGAGATGACATTCATAGCAAAATTCAGGTTCAGAAGTACAGTAGCATAAGGAAAATTTACACAACTCGATGAGAAGTGTGGGAGCAACTACAGTCTAAGCTCCCATTGTTAACTTAGAGAAGGAGGCCAACAGGACAAGGCAAATCTAATCTCCACTTGCACAGCCTCTGCATCCACAATGGACACATTCAATGACCTTTTCTTCCCTCAAGTGCTTCGGCACACGGCAGACACAAGTTGTAGCAAAGTTATGATCCCGTGGCTGCATGCATCTCAAGCAACATAAACGTTCATAACCCGGCTGCAATGAGTAGCACAAGAAATCATAAGATCAACTATATTATAAAGATAGAGCATAGAAGGAAAAGGGTAATATGCATGTAAAGTGTGTAGGTGTGGCATATGAAATTATTAGTGTAACTGCACAGCCTATCTATATGCATGGACACACGCATACTATATGTAGTAGAGAAGAAAATGAGTTTGACTTCTGAACTCTCAAATAAAACAACCACCACTTAATAACCGAGTAGATCAATATGAGTTTCCAACATTAGTCTATATACAAGCAGCTTTATAAGTGTCCAACAAACAGCTATGTTAGTCAAACAAGTCAGACACGAGTAAAAATCAGATTGGAGAGCGCACTTGATGCAAGTGAATAAGACATACAAAAAGCAGAAACAAACCTTCTTCCACTTTGCAATAAGATTACGGTCTGCATAGCCTTGGTCCAAGCAGAACTCATACAATTCCTTTGTTATCTCCTTTCTCCGGTGGTAAAGGTCAAAGATATAGCGACTCTTCTGATGTGCAATTTTGAAAATAGGCCACAAAGTCTCGCATTTTCTCTTACCATCATGAGGATCATTCTCAGCTGTCAAAAGAATTGATAGTTAGTTCACTTCACTGCATTACCCTGATATTAAGAGATTCGATTTTTAAGTAGAGCATATAATAAAGGCAGAAAAACCCACCTTCTCTCATCTTTGCCTGTAGTTCACGAAGCGTAGGCTCAATCAATTCCCAGCCTTCTGGATATTTGACACGGTTTGTCTTCACCTTCGGCATTGTTCTACCTGTCATCAATGCCATGAAAAGTTACTACCATATATTCATCCAAGCAAGTTCATCATGAGTCATGACACAAAACCTAAATTAAACTTTGTTAAATACTTAAATGAGGTATCTCGCCAAGAATATAGCAATCACAGATTACTTCCTTATTCTTTATCCCTTACAGAAGGAGCTAAATTTAGCTTCAGCTTAAAAAAGAAGCAGAAAATTCCCCAAATTAAAGAGGAAATCCCATCATTTTCCAGGAATCGGGCAATCCCTAGTTGCATAATACTTTTTTATTTTTTCAATTAACTTTTAGTTCTTTACCTTGTTTTCTAATGGGAGAACAAGCAAGCAAAACAATGAAAAGAGCAAAGTAATTCAAACACCAAATCCACAACAAAGCCAGTTTCGATTAGTCTATAGAAAGTTCTCTATTCAATTTTACTCTAATTTCAGAAAGGAAAAGAATTTATGCAAGATATCGATACCAGTAGCAAAAATTTCACAGAAAACAAATTCTCTTAAATTAGAAGAAAGGAGAGAAAGAACTTACCGCACTTCTGGATTACGGAGCTTGCCCTTGGATGAGAGAACAAGAAAAATTGGCGAATAGTCAAAAACGGTGGATCTGGGTCGTTTGAAACAAGAACGGGAATTTATGTCGGTTTACGCGGCGGCCTGCTAAGGGTAGTTTTGTGCTTTGATTTTAAGGTGGTTGGATCGACAACCGGCGGCGGCTGCTGCCGTAAAACTTAAGAGAGAGAATTCGGGAATTAGCGCAGCAACGGTTAGCTTTTTTCGTCAGTGACTAATTATATGGCTCACTCTCCTTTATATATAAACGTTTTATAAACCGTTTACTAGTAGGATTATCAAACGGCTAAAAATATTCCATGTCATCCTTTTACAAATAATTAAATTATTTTTTGGAAGATCGTTAACGACGTTACTAACAGAAACTTAATACTACAAATTAGGAGTATTGTTTTTTGGGGGAATTCCATTTTCATACCCTGCATTCAAAATGAGAACAACAACAATTAAAGAGGGAATTTGCATACACTTGAGCAATATGATGAACTACCCTTGGTTATATATATGATTAACTCAATCTGACAAAGGTGTTTCAACTTTTCTTACAAAAAGCTTCGATTGTTCAAACTTATCCCATCCAAAGAGTAATACTCAAGTCTCGGATACAAAAAAAACCCGAAGAGGGAAAACATATAGTAAAAATTGAAAGTGCTCATGGAATCAATTTTGACAATCATCTCATTTGATCAGATTGATTGCTGCTGGAGGTGGTAGCATCCTGGTTATTCTGCTTTGTGTCCTGTCGCTGCATTTTTGCAGCTCTCTCGGCTTTAATTTCCTCTAGAAAGGCCCTTTGCTGCATTGTTGCCAACATCTCTTTCATAGTCTTCTCTTCTCCGTCAAGCTGCGCTTTCATTATCGTCTCGACTTCCTTGTCTATTGGTTTGAAGTATTCATTAAAGGCAGCTTCCTGGATGTAAAAATCATCTTGTTACTTCATAACGAAAATAATCTGAAGTAGACAACATAAAATGTGCTGAAAAATGCCTCAGACTTCAGACACTAACAGTGGAATGATTCCCGTCATATGCCTTGGCGAAAAGGAAAGATCATAGTAAATGCAATTCAGTATTTAGAAAAAAGTGATCATCAAAATAGTTCCGGGTGGTTTAAACTTTCAACAGTTTGAGTAGATTAAATTCAGAAAGTAGGGATGAGAGGGCTGAGGGCACACGACCAAGCAAGCAGCTTGTCAAGAAGTATAAATAATCTCATGATCTCATACCTTCTGGAACATCATGGCCCGTCAAAGATACTACAGTTTTGCCTTCTCAATCTTCGAAACTTACAAACAAATATTCTAGTAGAATAAGTATCATTAAGCAAAACCAGCATAAGCCTGGTTAAGCAGCGAAAAAATCACACAACTTGAATAAATGTTCTAAATAAAAATGCTGAAATAGAGATAAAAAACAGCAAAACAATTTGCAAGATCGACTACAATTGTATCAAAGGCAGCAAAAACTGTAATTTTGAACTATCATCTCAAAGAGGCCAAGAGTAGGTCAGTCAACAAACTTACTGTTTCGTCAAGCTTTCTATTTAGAGCTTGCATCTCCTCAACCATTTGGCGAACCTCAGCTAATATAATCTGCTCAGGCTTCTTTCTTATTTCAGCTTTCCTTATTGCCGCCTGCACCAATAAAGAGAGATAGCTAAAATAACAATTATGACAAGAATCTCCATTGATAGAAATTGCAGACAACATCTAGTTTTAAGTATCAAATCAAGATAATATAACATAGTACATTAGTCAACTTTCCCAAGTTCATAGGCATATAAGAATATACAAATCCAATAGCAGTCTCATTGCATAAATAGATCTTCCTCACCATTCACACAATCCTAAATTTCTATTTAAGTTCACTCTTTTTAGTCACGCAGAAATATGAATTTACCATGAAATATAGCTTTAGGTCCAACAAACCTATAAAAACAAGGCTTAAAAAAATGTAAAGCAGTGAAACAAGGACAAGTAAGGAAGTATAAAGACCTGTTTCAGATGTTCCTCGAGCTGCAATCTAAAGTTTCGAATTCTACGTTCTTCATATCCAGAGAGAACCCTTACATAGAAAAATGCTTTCCTCCCAAATTCTCTTAATTTATCCATTTTCACCTTTCAGTATCAACGTTCCTAAACCCCAAGAATAAACAGACGACATTTCAATCAGATAATAATAATGATAATATCGTATTAAAATAACAAAATTGATGGAGAAATTTGTTGCAGCAACCCTCAAATTCACTGTATATAAACAAACAAAAAGCCAAATGCTTTAATATTCCCAAAACTGAGTAAAAATCGAAAAGAGAGTGGTGGGGCGAAAGACTAACCGGAGAAAGGCCAACTCAAAAAAGACCGGTTGAAGATCGCCGGTGGCCCTGGATTGAGTCCGATGGCGGAGAATGGTAGTCGCGATGTGGATTGCGGTGGTCTGACCAAAGATCAAGAAGAACAGAACAGCCTGAAATCTGAAATAAGCTCATTCCACTTCCTCATTTCAACATTTTTTTTCTTCTCTCAAATGCATCGGGTCAGAAATGGGCCTGATTTGGGCTCGATCCACTTAAACCGTAGGCTTGAAGATTTAACAATTTAAAAATTGGGCCATTTGGGTCATATGTTTAGCATAAACGAAGCTTTGATTTGGGTTTGGGCAATTTCTGGACTCTCGTGTAAACCCGCGTTAAAGACGCTTCTTAAACACGCTAATTTGATGGCCTTAAAAGAAAAAAATAAAAAAATAGAAAATGAAAAGAAAATTGCAAACATGCTACTTTTGGCAAGACGTAAAAAATTTAACTACTAGTAACTAGTAGTACTAAAAAGACTTCACCTTTGACCTTCCATCTCTCAGCAGTCTTTGAAGCTGAAGAGTTTTCCTTCTTCGTTTTCGTTTATTTCCAGGTTCTTCTCCTACTTACAGGTTTCCTTTAGCAATGCAGCTGTTTTTTTTTGTTGATTTATTTATAAACTTTTGAGGTTTTTTGGGCTTGTGTTTCTTGATTTGGTGATCCCCCTGATGGGGTTTTTTCTAGGGTTTGATTAGTGCAGCAAAATTAGTACTATTTTCTTAGGAAGAACCGAAGAAAGTTGTTATTTTTGTATGCTAGTCTTTAACATTTTCATTAATTGAGGTGAATTTAAGAGTTTCTTTTAAAATTAACTTTTTTTGTACTAAATTTTTAAAATAAACTTCTGCATAGAAAATTAGGAATGTAGTTAATTTCAGGTTATGTATGATTATATAAGTGTAATGAAATTTGCAATTCTCTGCTGCTGGTATTTCCAAAGGAAAGAATATTTTTCATTCCATTTTTCTTTAGTGTGCTCCAATATTAGGTTAATCCTCATTCTAGATTGATCTTTCTCTACATTTTTTGGGATTTCAGGTGGAGTAATGGCTGCATCGCATAACTGTCTAGAGAGGGGAACTTACCCATATGGTGGCAGCATCAATTAATGAAGTGATATTGCCTTATTGATGAGCTTTGGAAAATCACCATTATCGTAAGTTTGGCCTCATTAAGATTAAGTATCTAACTTTGGGAATAAATAACATTGCATTTGTTGAAGTCAGTAAAGAATAAGGAAAAAAAAACCATTGAGATCTTTGTAGTAGTTGTGGACTTATGGCTTATTGTTCAAAAATCCCCAGGTGGAAGAACTGTCATAAATTGGATTTAGTCAACTCTTAACTTTGAAGTGCACAAATAGAAGGCTAAGGCAATGGAGTCTACATCCCCGGAAACGAAGGCGTCGAGCCAACCAAATCAGGGACCCTCACTGTCGGCTTTTTACGATGCCATTGCATTGCAGGAACAATGTTTTGAACAACGTCTATTGAGTCAACAACTCTGGTCTCAACAGTTTGCTGATGCACAGGAGGCAAGGATAAAAGCAGTTGCTCGCCAAACCACAGCATATGCCGCTGAAGTTAACCACATTCTTAGAGGGGAAAAAAGTGTTGCACCAGAAGTGGGAACAGAGATCTTTTCCTCAGAAGGGTATGAATTGCTGGCTTTAACATAAACATATATGATAGATTTGTTCTATATCTCGGGTGCACCTTGGGTATATGGTGTGTGCCTTGTTTTTTTTTTTTGGTTTGAATGTTGAAGCTAGAATATATCAACATATTGTTCATAAGATGCTCCTTTGTTACAATTGTTACAGCTTTATACATTTACCATCTCCTTGAAGTGATCCAATAAATTTGCCTCTAAATTAGAAGAAAAAATGAAGTATGCCATGCAAATTGCTGAGTAGCATCTCTAGTTTTAATTGAAGGGTTCTGATAGATATTGACCTCAGTGTTAGCATCATGGTTTTTTCCCCCTTTATATGTGTTCCATTTATTATATATGGATGGATGTGCACCTTTTTTATTCTTTGGGTTCTCATCTTTGTTTAGGGGCAATAAAGAAGAGCCTCAATTACAGCTTCCTCAGGCATCTTCAATATCAATACCCAGATCTACATCTCTCTTACATAATCCAGAAGTTCACGTGGAACATAGAATGTATTCACCTGGAGATGATGTCAGCAAGAGGGGTCTTCCAAATTTCAACTGTCACACCAATGATGATGATTACAAGGACCGCCACAGATTAAGTAATAGAGAGAGAAGAGATGGGAGATTGAGAAGAAGCCCAAGTGTGGAAAGAAGCTGGAACAGGAGAAGGAGATCTCCATCCAAATCTGAGCATAGGAACCGTGAGGACTACCATTCTTCGAGGGTTGGGAGTTTCAGAGGCCATTCGGGCGATGATAAAGGCAGAAATCATTATAGGAGGCGTAGGAGTCCAGTTGATGACCGTATCCCTCACCATGGAAGGTCTAGTGATAGCAGAAAGCACAGAGAGCACAGAGGAATGAAAGGTGCATCATCCTTAGTGACTGGTAGGAAAAACGAAAGTAGAGACCATTTGTCTGAAGACCGCTACAAGCATCATGGAGACTATGACAATGACAAGATAAATGAACATGGTCTGCCTAAGGGGACTAATTCATGCACAAAATACATGAAGACTCGGGAGCAGCCTCTCTCCAAAGATATGATTGTGAAGAATGAGCAGCTAGATAAAACCAGTCTCATAAACAAGGAATTTGACCATAGAGATGCGAAAGAGCTACCAAAATTGAGATCCAAAGATGAATCAGAGCCACTGGGAAGAAAACAACCCAAAGGTACGAAAAAGCAGAAACTGAAATCGATAGTGACCGTGTGGATGAAAAGTTGGGAGCCAAAAAGAAAACAAGAACAGAATGAAGATGGATCTTTGCAGACTTTTTTAAGTTCCTAGTCGTTATTATCCACGTGATGTGTAGGAAGGGTTTCCATAGGATAGAGATGATCCATCTCATAAGATATTTGAATATATTTTTGTTATGGTTGTTATTAATGAACCATTGTCGATTTAGCACCTTGTTCTTTTATTGGCTGGGAGGATGGTAGTTGATATGATGTAATGTGATATACTATCTCATCAATATTTTAAGAGTCAGTTACCCGTTAAGCTGTATGCCCAATGTGTTGTTAAATACTAGTATTAGTTAGCAACGCTTTATTTTTATGGAAGATGGAACCAGAAGCTTTAGGTTTCAAACATCGTATAAACCTTGAGTAAGTGCCGAGTCAAGAATCGATGGCATCTGGGGTTGTATCCGTGGGACAGCAAACTATAGACGTGATTGGAAGGGGTTGGAATGCGGTAGAAAGATTCTTCTTTTTTTTGCTCGTAAAAGTATATTTTTATCATCATCATAATTCATCATCATATAAAAGGGAGTTTACACGTGAGAAAGAATCTTTCAGGGGGTGAGAAATTCTCAAATATTCATTTTTTAAGTAAAAGAAAAATCTAAAAAGTGGCAGGCTATCCCAAATGGCAAGACCATGCAAAATATAGCGTCAAAAGTAGTCGGAAAAAATCGCCAAAAAGAAAAAGTAGTCGGAAAAGAGTGGAAGATTAAACCATCAGATGGAAACATCAATTACATTCTTTTTCCTAACACACTAGTGTAAAGGGAATTAACGAATGGCAAGTGGCAACCTTCTGAAAGAGCAATATTAACATGTTACGAGTATGAAGAACATTCCAAACAAAAACCAGCAACAGTTCACAGAAGCATCGATAGTGCCTATGTTTCCAGTATGTTAACATTATGTTTTACTTCAAAAAGCAGAAAAAAGAAGACTTGTATTGACAGCAGACTTTAACCCCTCCATGACAGGAGCCTCTGCTTGGTACTGATTTAATCATTCCTCTTCCTCTTCTTCTTCTCATCCTTCTCAATGGAATTCTTCAGCTGAAAAACAAGTTGGATGTTAGTGCAGACAATAATAAGATGACAAATAGAACAAAGAAAGTTGCAGAACATAAGAAAGCCTATCAAATATTCAAGCTAACTCACCATGATAATCAGAATGCGGACAAATACAGCAACAAAATCAGTGAAAAGGGTCAAAGCATGCTTCACATAGTCCATGTCACCCAAGTGAGCCTTCTCAATGATCTCCTGTGTGTCCACTACCATGTAGCCCACAAACACTAAGAGCCCGAAGTACACCTGTAAGAAAGTTATAGGTGAAGAAGAATGTTAGCTGCAGCTTTCCATTCATATACTAAAGGAACACAAAATATTGAATTATCATTCCGCACCTCAAACATGAAGAGGGCCGAGGAACCACCAAAGATAGCAGAAGCAAAATGCAACCACATAAGGATGGACACACCAGATGAGAGCAAGCCACCAAGGTAAAGATACTCTCTACGCCTTGCTACCATAGCAGCCCCTGAAAAACATGCAAAAGCCAGTGCGGTTCCCACGAATGCAGAGACTAAAATACTGGAAAAAAGTGACAAAAACACAGTTATTCTTCTACCTCTAGAAAAGTGTGAATTTGAAATGTCTTATATCAGTCACATAAGCATAAAGATTAATCTCAAAAGTTTCATTATACCTTGGGTCTATCTCAATGGCCAAATGAATCAGTGGACCAATTGAAGCACCTTCAAACAGAGCGGATGCCATCAGAAGAGAAAATCTCTTTCCCTGCATAATATACCCACACAGAGTTATAACAATAGAAAAATAAATAACTGTTGTTTTATTTGTTAAGGCAAAACAAAAATAGTATTTACCTCTTGGTGAGAAGGAGTTAAGCAGAGCCACAATATGGTTCCAAGGCATGCAAAGAATGTGAGGTTACCCCCAATGTTGTAGATTATATGAAGGTAAGCCCCAACAGCAGATGCAATCAGTGTAGCGCATAGGGTCAAATACACCTGCAAATTGAAAAACAATAATTAAGAACAAAATTATGAAACAGAATAACTAATGGTTACATTAGTAAGCTAATCAAACAATACATATCAAGAAATGAAGAAACAAAACGAGAGACAGAATAATTAATAAGATAATTTCGTTTTTAAATCGAAGAAAAAATCATAATAAGCATTAGAGTCAAATAAAGAATGATCTGTAGAAATTTTTATTCTAAAAACCAAAAAGAAAGATTAAATCGAGGAGATCAACAAGACCATTTCCAAAACCCTAGATTAGAAAGAAAATCACCGATGAAATCCTAATTAAGAATTAATTGCCTAAACAAACTCTATATCTTAAGATAATCAAGAAAACAAGACAAGAAGAGAAAAAAAAACAATTGAATAGATGAATCCGTCATAAAATCAAAGAATCATAGTAAGCATTAAAATCACTAAAAGCATCAATTTCAATTCTCACAACCAAAGAATGATTAAATCAAAGAGAAAATTTTGGGGGAAACTTACCCGTTTGAGATGAGATTGAACCTTTGGAGAGATTTCACGGAAATTCTTGAGAGCTTCATAATTCCAGTTGCTGCTTGATACAGCACCAAAGACAGACGAGAATGCTTCCATGATTAGAAACGAGAGAAATCACAATTCACAGAGAATCAGAAAAAGCAAGAAACCGTCGGTTTGTTATTTCGTTGACAATGACGATGGGAAATATTGGAAAGGTAATTTATATTGCACTGGTTGTCTGGTTCAGAGATTTAATAGAACTTCCCGATGAGTAAATTACAATAAGGCCCTCGGGATTTGTGAAATTCTCCCAATTACTTGAACAACTCTTTGGGGATGCAATTATTCAAAGGGGGCAATTAGGGAAATTTATTAAAGAAAATGCAAATGTCCCTGGAAACTTCGCGGTATTTAAGAGGTTGACTAGTAGCTTCCCCATCTAATCCAAACAAAACGAACGCTTGCCCACGAAGGAAAAAATCTTACGCTGCTGCCCGTGCCACATCACGTGAACCAATAGATTATTGCCATGTCACTCATGAAACATATTACTCCATTAATTATCTAATCTTTTTTCTTTTTGGTGAATACAAAAATTATCTAATACATACTATATATTATTTTCAATTACTATGGAAATTACTTAAAGGCCAAATTGAGTATTAATGTGGTGCCTCCTTTTGGCTTTTTTTGGTCTTTTCTCACTTTTCGAGTGACTAAAAAGGCCACCGATGAATTTGCTCCCTTACTTTTCCTGCTGCCCTTTAATCTAATTTAAAATTTTTATATTTATGATTAAGTGTGTTTTAATTACATATTAATTGTGTGTGGATGTTAAGATTTACCGGTTTGACTCCTTTGCCGGAATTCCAAAGGATTGGTGCTATAAATGTATCAGCAATAATGGTTGATCCATGGGTAAACTATTGACATTCCAGTTCTGTTTTCCTTTCGTCCTCATTTCTATTTGGGTTGGTTTCTTCTTCCCTAACATTTCTCTTAATTGGTTTCATATGAACTTCGTTCTGTTTCCAAAACTTTCCAGGTGGACGTTGATAAGATCCTTCCATTTAATTTAGCAACGTCTTAGGACGGCATAACCTAAAGTGTGGAGCTTTCACTTCTTACCGCAACATTTTGAGGAAAATCTGGATTTATTTGTTGATTATATTATTTGATACTTAAATTTAACATTTTCTTATTCCTCTTTTATTTTACAAAAAGTTTTTTTTTATTTATCATTCGACTTCCTTTTTATTGAGGTTTATATTAGTTGCTTATATTCAGTATATTTCGCCATTTCCAAAAGCACAACTACCCAACATCTTAGGATTGCATTAACTGTAAGTTAATCAGTTAGGAGAAACTCATACATCGAAACAAATAATTTGCGAGTTTATATTTGATGCACTGACAGTGTATAGCTTCCATACACTGTCAGTCATCCACAAGCTGCCACCTCATAAAAAATAAAATGAAAATTATTAAGGTCCCTATTGATAAATATTAACAAATGATAATTTTAATTAATTAGAAATGATAGGTAATTAAACTGAAACCTTCTCCCTCTCCATCTCTACCCGTTTCTCTCCCTCTCCATCTCTCTCGCCTCTTTGATCTCCACTGTATCATCATTGCTTTTCTCTCCAAAACAAAAACAAGGCAAAGAGTTCAAGGATTTGACTTTCTTTTATCTTCTCACATGTTATTTGTGGCTTCCTTGCCATAAATTAAACTCTTTGTTTTTTTTTTTTCGATCAATGCAGCCTTTTCTTTCCTATCTAATTTGTTGTATCCTTTGTTAAGCCATTATAATAAAAGTAATCCTTTCCTTTGAGTAATTGATTAGGTGATATGAATTTCAACATTTAATTGCTTGATTTGTTAATTTTCATCGTCATTGTTTGTGATATACGTATGAACAATAAATACAAAGAGGGGATGAAAATGAAATCAATTAAAGCTTCATATTTGGAAATTGATATAATCAAAAACAAAATCAAAGAAAGAGCTTAATCAACGATGGCATAAGAAATAACAACGAGAGGGTGAGGACTGAGGAAGACGACGATTTATAGAAAATAAGTTAAGCAATTTTTTCCCAAGACACGGTAATTCTAATTACATTATTATTATTAATAAGTAATAACTGAAATCATAATTTATATTCAATAATTATTATTAAGGGCCTTGACAATTTTAATTTTTTATTTTAGTAAGGCGGCAGCTTGTGGATGACTGATAGTGTATGGAAGTTATACACTGTCAGTGCATCAAATATAAACTCTATATTTGATGCACTGACAGTATATAGCTTCCATACACTGTCAGTCATCCACAAGCTGCCACCTCATAAAAAATAAAATGAAAATTATTAAGGTCCCTATTGATAAATATTAACAAATGATAATTTTAATTAATTAGAAATGATAGGTAATTAAACTGAAACCTTCTCCCTCTCCATCTCTCTCGCCTCTTTGATCTCCACTGTATCATCATTGCTTTTCTCTCCAAAACAAAAACAAGGCAAAGAGTTCAAGGATTTGACTTTCTTTTATCTTCTCACATGTTATTTGTGGCTTCCTTGCCATAAATTAAACTCTTTGTTTTTTTTTTTCAGATGCAGCCTTTTCTTCCCTATCTAATTTGTTGTATCCTTTGTTAAGCCATTATAATAAAAGTAATCCTTTCCTTTGAGTAATTGATTAGGTCTTTGAGTAATTGATTAGGTGATATGAATTTCAACATTTAATTGCTTGATTTGTTAATTTTCATCTTCATTGTTTGTGATATACGTATGAACAATAAATACAAAGAGGGGATGAAAACGAAATCAATTAAAACTTCATATTTGGAAATTGATATAATCAAAAACAAAATCAAAGAAAGAGCTTAATCAACGATGGTGTAAGAAATAACAACGAGAGGGTGAGGACTGAGGAAGACGACGATTTATAGAAAATAAGTTAAGCGATTTTTCCCCAAGACACGGTAATTCTAATTACATTATTATTATTAATAAGTAATAACTGAAATCATAATTTATATTCAATAATTATTATTAAGGGCCTTGACAATTTTAATTTTTTATTTTAGTGAGGTGGCAGCTTGTGGATGATTGACAGTGTGTGGAAGTTATACACTGTCAGTGCATCAAATATAAACTCATATATTATTTATGGTTAAGTAGACATTTTAGCCAATGAACTTGTAAGAAATGGACAAATTAGCCCTTAAACTTCCAAATTTACCAATTGCTATCCAATAAATTTCTTTTAATTGTTAATAGAATGTAATCAATTTTCGTAAAAATGGGCTAATTTGTCCATTTTTATCAATGTGTGTGTATGTTTTTTTTTTTTTACAAATTCAGGTGTGTAATCGATAATTTTGAAAGTTTAAGCGCTAATTTGACACTTAAACATGTTCAAAGGCCAAAATGTTGATTAAGCCTATTATCAATGACCTAGCTGCTTTTTTGGCAGAAGAAAAAAAAGTTAGCCCTTAGGGAAAAAAAGTTAGAATTTAGGCCAGACAAAAAGTTAGCAAATTGAGCACTAATTAACTAGTTACTACTTACAATCAATTTTGGCAACCCTAAGTGCTAAAATTAGATGTACATTTTTTTTAATGAATGACCTAGCTAGTGTGTATTTCTTTTCTTTTTTTTTTGGCATAGTGTAATTCTTCAATGTCTCTATTCATGCTATAAGATCAGGGGAGCAAAATGTACATTTAATTTTAGCACTTAGGGTTGCCAAAATTTATAGTAATTAAGTAGTACCTGGCTAGCTAATTAGTGCTCAAATTGAAATAAGTTGTAGCACATAGGGACTAGGGTTGCCAAAATCTTCAATTTTTCTTCATAGTGAGAAATAAAATTGTTTCTAACTTTTTTGAAAAAAGTTAGGTAAGTTATAATATTATACATACCAAATTCAATTTTTATACTATACTACCTTTAATGGGCAATTAATTATAATTTAATATGCCCTGCAAAATATTCCTATATATACTGTTGTTGAGTTATGAGAGATACTCAATTCTCAACCTTTACTAGCTAATATTATTGAAAGGAAAAAGTGAAGTAAAACAATCTACGAAGGGGGAAAAAGGGTAATTCAAGAATATGGGTGCCCTTATTAACGCAAAGCTCTTGGTGTTGATAGTGTTAGCTGTAGCGGCAATAGATAGCAACGTGAGCAGTGCAGAAAGAGACCCAGCACATCCTGAGTGTAATGAAGTGAGCGACAACCTCCACAAATGTCACCACATAGTCAAGAATGACACTTTTGTGAAGCCCAAGATACCAAAGTGCTGCGAGGGGCTTCGAACTATTAAAACCAAGTTGCTGCCAAAACTTGGAGCCACCAAAACATGCCAATGTGTCCGCCAATGTGTTGTTATTCATTTCGTCACCCTGCAGAGTACTACCGTTGATAATCCAGCTACTAAAGTAAATGCTACCTTCTCCAAACTCTTAAAAATCTGCAAGGTTGACTTGGGGGATTTCCTTAATCTCAAGGCTCCCTGTCCCCCCAATTGAAGAATAGTTTCCATTGTAACTTTTGCTGAAATGGGTCAGCGCTTTACCAATACGCTGTCCCATATTTTGTCTCCCTAAAATAATGCTGCAAAGTTGCACATTTTAGTTTTCTAATAAATTATTATTAAATAAAATCCATCCTTGGACGTATTTCTCACACTTGATTCTTATAGTAAGAGTGGGGAAGATATGATCCAACGATATACTACTTTGATTTAAGATCTTTTACTTACATTTAAAAGAAAATGTAATTTTCCTTTCATAAAAATGAAATTACACTGATTAATGATTATACCATAAATTGCAATAAACTGAAAATAATTTTCCTCATTAACGTCTTGATCTGAATCTGCCATCATTATCTAAATCATCTAATTCATTCGGAGTTTCGAACCTTACTCATAAGTCTCTGTCACGTGTGACACCTCCTTATTTTCGCTTATGTGTAATTTTTTCAACGGAGAGCTTTCACTAACGATAAAAAGGTGACTTATCCGAAAATCTCCCTAATTGATCCAACGATCACAAAGAAAACGCATCCCAATATGAGCTGAACGGTCCCAATATATTGTAAACTCAGAAGACACCAACGGACTTGTTAAAATATATATACTATATATTATTTTTAGTTACTATGGAAATTACTTAGAGGCCAAATTAAGGATTAATGTGGTGCATCCTTTTGGCTTTTTTTGGTCTTTTCTCACTTTTCGAGTAACTAAAAAGGCCCTCGATGAATTTGCTCCCTTACTTTTCCTGCTGCCATTTTTCTAATTTACAATTTTTATTTTTATGATTAAGTGTGTTCTAATTACATATTAATTGTTTGTGGATATTAAGATTTACCTGTTTAACTCCTATGCCGGAATTCCAAAGAATTGGTGCTATAAATGTATCTGCAATAATGGTTGATCCATGAGTAAACTATTGACATTCGAGTTCTGTTTTCCTTTCTTCTTCATTTCTATTTGGGTGGGTTTCTTCTTCCCTAACATTTCTCTGAATTGGTTTCATATGAACTTCGTTCTGTTTCCAAAACTTTCCGGGTGGACGTTGATAAGATCATTCCATTTAATTTAGCAACATCTTAGGATGACATAACCTAAAGTGTGGAGCTTTCACTTCTTACCACAACATTTTGAGGTAAATCTGGATTTATTTGTTGATTATATTATTTGATACTTAAATTTAACATTTCCTTATTCCTCTTTTATATTACAAAAAGTTTTTTTTTATTTATCATTCGAGTTCCTTTTTATTGAGGTTTCTATTAGTTGCTTATGTTAAGTATATTTCCACATTTCCAAAAGCACAGTTACCCAATGCTAAGTACAATCATTTTGTGATGCATTGTGTAATATGTTCCTGCAAATGTTCTCAACTAATTCAATTTTCCTACGACAACTATACAGGCTCCTTGACTACAAAAAGATTTGGCCTTCTTTATGCGGAAGCCAAATTCTTCCACCTACCCGAGTTATTTAACAATTGCAATCAAGATAATCAACATAATTTCAAGCAACAATTAATATTAGCTTTATTTTGATGAATTATCTAGAGATGGAGGAGTATAATATTAGCTCTATTTTGATGAATTACCTAGAGATTGAGTAGAATTTAGGTAATGCACTTTTAGAATGAAAGAGAGGTCACATGTTTTGCTTTATATATGCAAATTATGAGTTTATATTTGATGCACTGACAGTGTATAACTTCCATACACTGTCAGTCATCCACAAGCTGCCACCTCACTAAAATAAAAAATTAAAATTGTCAAGGCCCTTAATAATAATTATTGAATATAAATTATGATTTCAGTTATTGCTTATTAATAATAATAATGTAATTAGAATTACCGTGTCTTGGGAAAAAATCGCTTAAATTAATTTCTATAAATCATCGTCTTCCTCAGTCCTCACCCTCTCGTTGTTATTTCTTACGCCATCGTTGATTAAGCTCTTTCTTTGATTTTGTTTTTGATTATATCAATTTCCAAATATGAAGCTTTAATTGATTTCATTTTCATCCCCTCTTTGTATTTATTGTTCATACGTATATCACAAACAATGAAGATGAAAATTAACAAATCAAGCAATTAAATGTTGAAATTCATATCACCTAATCAATTACTCAAAGGAAAGGATTACTTTTATTATAATGGCTTAACAAAGGATACAACAAATTAGATAGGGAAGAAAAGGCTGCATCTGAAAAAAAAAAAAAAAAAAACAAAGAGTTTAATTTATGGCAAGGAAGCCACAAATAACATGTGAGAAGATAAAAGAAAGTCAAATCCTTGAACTCTTTGCCTTGTTTTTGTTTTGGAGAGAAAAGCAATGATGATACAGTGGAGATCAAAGAGGCGAGAGAGATGGAGAGGGAGAGAAACGGGTAGAGATGGAGAGGGAGAAGGTTTCAGTTTAATTACCTATCATTTCTAATTAATTAAAATTATCATTTGTTAATATTTATCAATAGGGACCTTAATAATTTTCATTTTATTTTTTATGAGGTGGCAGCTTGTGGATGACTGACAGTGTATGGAAGCTATGTCAGTGCATCAAATATAAACTCATAATATATTGGCAAATTATAAACACTCTACCCCAAAAGCTTTGGCCAACTTTTATAATTTTCGAAGAAATTCTATAATTTCTTATAATTAAAATCCCTTGACACAAGTCATATTCATTACTACTAATCCGCATTAATTTGACACCTATCTTTTTTTTATTGGCAATTAATGAGACCCTCCTCATTATAGCTAGCAATTGGGTGGGTTCGGATTCGGGTTCTGGTTCGGTCTTCTTCAGGTTCGGGTTCAAGTTATGTCTGTGTGAGGAGTTTTTTGTGGCGGTGCGGCAAATGGACTGCTCTTTACTCCAATGGGCTCTAGGCCAGCCCCTTTCTTCGAGTGAGGGTTAAACTTGAATTGGAGAAATCGCAAAAGCTAAGGTGGCAGTGCTTTGTAAGGAGAGCTCTGTGGTAAAGAGGGTGCTACCACAGTAAGGAGAGCTCTGCCCCCCCAATCTGCAAACAATGGCCGAATTGAGTTTGGTGTCTGAGAAATGGACGCTGTGATGACTGGGAACTGAGTTTTGTAAGGAAAGCTATGCAATAAAGAGGGTGGTACCGCAGTGAGGAGAGCTCTGCGGTGAAGAGGGTGCTATTAACAGACCGTGATGTCTTTCTAGCAACATCTAACAGTTTGGCAAATTGAACTATGCCAAGATTCTCCAGCAAAGCACGATACTCCGACAACATATTATGAATGCAAATCTCTACCAGCATAGACTCAGCATATTCATCATAACAATCCAATGTGCTATCACAAAATCTACGCACAAAGACCAGCAAGTCTTCCCCATTCTTTTAAAGGGTACTTTGCAAATTCAAGAGAGTAGGTTTTTCCTCACTTTGGAAATACTTGCAAATTCAAGAGAGTAGTTTTTTCCTCACTTTGGAAATACTTGCAAATTCAAGAGAGTAGTTTTTTCCTCACTTTGGAAATACTTGTGAGTTATTATTCGAAACGAGTGAAAAATGAAAATCATTGAACCTTCTAGGAATGACTGAAAATGAGTGAAGTAAATTTCTTGAGAGCTTGATTCCTTGTTCAAATTTGACCAATTGAACAAGTTAAAGAATAATATTAGGAGTTTTCTCCTGTGAATACATACACTAACCTCGCACCAATTTCTTTCCATATTTTGCTTGACCAATTTCTTGAGGAAGAAACATATATAATGACTATTAGATTTTCTAATTTCAGATTGTTGAATAAAGTTACAACAAATATGAGGAAATTTTACAAGGGTGTAAATTTGATACTACTACCTTTTTACAGCTTTAACAACAGCAGAGAAAAGACTTCAGCCTTTCACGATGCCTTGAAAAATGCAATCATAGTTTATTAAGCTTCTCTTTGTTAGTGAGTGATCCTTTTCTCCCAGCAAAAAATGTTCAGTTCAAGAGGCTAATTTCTGTCCCTGCTTGTGTGCCCTATACATTCTGAAGGTTTCATGTATTGAAGCGAAGAATTCGTGCTTAAGAGCATCCTCTGATGTAATCCTTAATCTAGGGTTGACTGTTAAGCACTTGTCCACAAGATCATAAAGTGAGCTCGGTATCTCCTTGAGGAACTCTCGTCTCTTTGTATTCATTTGGCACCACTCCCGGAGGTTAAAAGATGTCAATGACTGCGGACGATAGAGCTCCTAAAACCAAAACATCTTAAATGCATCACATCTCAGTTCACTTTTTAATCAGTTGAAATTACAGATAATGCTTAGATAATATACCTCAGGGAATGAGGATTCACGATTATGCAACTTGGCAACTTCCCAAAGATCTTCACTGCCTCTCAGCTTTGCGATATCCTTTAAATTCCTGAAAGTGCCGATTATGTTGGCAAGTGGTCAAATGAGGCATTAAATAGAAACTAGATAAAAAGGATATGGACTAAAGGAAGAATTCTTACTGTTCAGGATCACCAACAAATGGTGATTTCCCAATCATTAGATACAGTAGAGTGACCCCAGCAGACCAAATATCAATCTTTGGACCTTGATGTTGAGATCTGAACAAGACCTGCACAAAGCCACAAACCACCCATTTTGAGGATCCATTCATTGGAAAGATAAATAGTTATCGAAGAGGGAGTGTTATTCAGGGACTGAAGTTGCAAAAGTTCAGTTTGCGATATCTTTAGGTCTTTCAATATCAGAAATCATCATTTCTTAATTTGACCATATGGCTAAAATTTTGGTACAGGCTACAGTATTCTACTTTTGGAAATGTTCTTGGTTTCTCCGATGCATTGAACCACTAAGACTACCAGCAAGAAACGCCAAATTATCTAACTCTACAGTTTATTAATCATTACCTCTGGAGCTCGAAAGCCTTTAGTTCCAGCACAAGGACCCTCTCTCTTATGCTTCGCATCCCCTGTAAGTGAAAAAAATTATTTGAATTTAGCAAGGGAAATTGTTTTCCAAAAACAAAATTTCAACTTCTAAATGAAGAATATATACCTTTGTTCTTGATTAAACCAACTCCAGTAATAGCAAGGCTGGTTGAGTTCAAAGGCATTGGAGTAGGATGAAGAAGCTGCCTATCCATTTTTCCCGGAGAAGCAGCAACTCGCTTTCTCATGGGAGCAGGAACGTGTGACACTCCATGGTTTGGACTGTGCATAGCTTCCTGCACCAGGCTGAGGAGCTCTTTTCGACCTTGGCATGGTAAAGGTTCTCTGAGCCTTTCTGCTGAAGGAGTCCTTCCACTAACATCCTTTGCTGAGGTGATGCCCGAGCCATCTGCACCCTGACTATTGATTTTGTTCCAACTACTCAAGTCATTACGAGGCTTTCTTTGACCTGCTGTTTTCTTCATGTTCTTAGGCTCTATAGATAGCTTGGAGCCTTTTGTTGTCTCTTTATTGATCCCCTCCAATGCTTTAGTGTTTAACAACTTGCTGCTATTTGCAGGATGAATGGCTTTGGCAGGAACAGTATTATGATGAAAACTTGCATCATATCCCAACTTTGATTTGTCTGTGAAATGCATAACAATGTCGCATCAATTATAGATTTATAACCAGGAGGTACTAAGATATGAAAATTTGAAGGCAAAATATTATTATTAAAATTGGAAGCAAGACTATTTATCTCGATGTAGTAGGCAGTTAACAGCTGGCTTAAATCTTTTGAATCTTAATGAATTGTGCATAAAAAAAACCATTGGATAGATAAAGAAAATATTTAGGTAATTTCCACATTCTCTAGAATGAAATATCCTAAGGTACTTTTTCTTTTTATTAAACTCTATAATTATAATACTTAATTACAAGCTCCAGGAAAGGAACTCACCCATACTCTTGTACTTCGGATGCAGCACCTGTCAAAAAAAAAAAAAAAAGAGAAAGAACAAAAGTCTGAATCCTCAAATTAGAGCATGAAATTATTGCAAAAGAAACCTGTAGCTTCGAATCATAGAATAATGTAAGGTGTGCTAGCAATACTTACTGTAGCAAGATTGAAATCAATGAGGTAACCTTTGTTGGTCTTACGAGAGAAAAGAAAGTTTCCTGGTTTAACATCTCTGTGAACTACTCCCTGCATATGCATAAATATTTAATAAGAACATGCAATTTTGTAGAATTGATGCATCAACATGTAAAAGAAACATAAAATAAGCATACCTCTTTATGAAGATTTGCAAGAGCTTTGAACATGCAATAAGCATACCATTGAAGTTGACAAACATTAATTTCTTTTTTCAACACCTGCACAAATGAAACAAGCTCGTTATCAAGCAGAAGAACAACCAGAAATGGCAGTTAAAAATTAAAATAATTACCTCAGGTCTATCATGCTCAACATACTCTAGCACAAAGCAATCAGAATTTGCACTCTTAAAGCATCCTTCATATCTTATTACAAAGTTTCTACCCCTGAAATTGACAAAAAGAACAAATAGGAAAGAAAATTTAACTTGAGCTGAAGGCAATACTTTTTAACTTCAAATAACAAGGACATTTTCTTAGAGTGAAATAAACTTTTACTAAAATGCTTACCCAAAACGCTCCAGCATCTTCAGTTCATTGTTAACATAGTATTTATGAGCATTGGGATGAGGACCTGCAATGAGACAAGTCAGCAATATGCATCAAGGGGATGTCTCACTCATACTAGAATACCAGTCCTCATTGCAGCAGAGCAAAGAAGAACAGCGTCTTATTTAAAATTTGCCTCTTACATTTAATGGCAACTAAGTTTCCGTCATTCTTCCTCCGTGCCCTGTATACAGTGCCATATCCACCTGCCAGTTTGAGTCACAGCTTAACAAATCAATGAATAGTCATAGTGATACTGATAAATAAGTGGATCAACAGTGATGTGACATCCAAGCAGATAACAATCAAAGTTATGGTACCTGAACCTTCTTCCTCTTCTACAATATAAGATTCAAAGTCTGGCAGTACTTTTGCCTTTGGCTGATCCTGAAGCAAGTATACATAGCCATTTAAGTTATACTTTGTAATTAAAATAATGCTCAACAGTCAAATCAGGCACATTGAACAGACTCCCACCAATATAAATGCAAATGTGAGCTAACCTGAGATAAAATTGAGGTAGAATTTCCTCTTCTTTCTTTAACACTTGTGTCCTTAGGTTTCTGATTTGATTTCTGCACGGCATGGATAGATGGATGATCTCTTTCAAAATGCTGCTTCCTTTTGTAAGTATTAACAATCTTGGTATGCCCTAAAGACTTGCTGGGTGTTTCCAACTCTGGAGCCACCATATACCTTTGACTAGTCTTCATCTTCAAAGAAGTTTGTAAGAGATGCTCCTTTGGATCAGAGAGCTCAATAACCGAATGCATAACGCTAGCACCTTGTGGTACAGTAGGGTATTCTTCACCTAGAGTTGGCATCTTATGATTGCAGTTATCCTCATCAAGACCTTTCAAATCTCTTTCCGGTGGTATATTAGAAGGCGGCCCAATGTTTATTGAAGGGGAAACCTCTACTGACTTTTGGCTTTGACTTGCCAAATCATGTTTCTCTAGTCTCCTGCTGCCCTCAGCAATCACTTCATTTTCTGCAACTCTGAAATTTTTTGTAATATGATCCACACGAAATATTTCTCTTGCCACTATTGATAGTTTGCTCTGATAATCACTTTCTAGTGAGTCTAAAGGACTAGATTTAACTACTTTGCTTTCTAACTCGTGATCTGGTTTTCCAGTTGGAATGGCTGATTCTGGTTCAGGCTCGCTAGCTACCAATTCTTTGCTGACACTTCCCTCCATATATTCTTCCACATTCATTTCGCTTTCTACATTTTCAATGCCCTTAACATTACAACTTAACTGCCTAGCACTAGTTTCAGCTAGCAAGTAGGGTTTGAGAACGATGTTATTTACCAAGAACGATGGATTACTCAATTCTACAATTCTGATGATATCGTCAGATAAATGGTAATGTACCTGAAAATTTGTTTGAATAATAAGTTTTTGGCCACTATAACTTTAAAAGGGACAATTAAGAAAACGTGATATGAATTTCTTGATGACAATCCGAAGATCTATACTCAACCTAATCATAGACTGAAAATACAGCCAAATTGAGCTAAATATAATGTACTAAATTGCAATTCGATGGAGTTTCCCTACAGATCTAATGTATGTAATCAGCTATAAAAATACCTTTGTACCATAATTTCGTATTCTCTTTGACGACGCAACTAATTCTCTCCCCTCCTCATCCTCTGCAAAATCAGAAGCTGAAAAATCAGTCAAAGCCAACCAAAAGCATAAAGTACACAAAAATGTAAAATTAATAAACATATAAATTGAAAAAGAAAAAAAGAACATGCTTCTGTTTCGAATTACCGTCTCGCTTCCTCTTGCCAAGCCGTATCTCCGGGAAACCACCGGATCGAATCGGCGACGACTTGAAAGCATCGACGACGGTAAAATTTCGAGCTAAGTAAGCGGCGAAAAAAGAAAGGCCTGTTGAAGAGATAGCGACGAACTGATTGTCGTTCAAGAGAGTGATAGGAGAGTTTGGAATGGAACAAAGGGAGGAGATGAAAGCGGCACTTGCCGGAAAAAGAGTGCATCGGAAACAGAGGTCCGGTAGAGAAGTAGGCTTGCCGATCAAGACTAGAAGAGAAAAAATGTGCCAGGCCTTGTCTGATTCGGTGGCCGATAGGATTAGTGAATCAGTGAGTCGTTCCGAGTCTCTATTCATGATGATTATGGAGGGAGAGTGAAAATGGAAATGATAGGGTTTTGAAATGGAGGAAATCTTTACAGAAATTTTCAGGACCGTGCTAAGATAGGCGGGAATAGGGCATGTGATGCGGTTTCGAGATTTAGCACGTGCGATTTTTCCCGCCAATGTTTTCATCTGATAACTTGAGCGTGTGGAGATTGTATTTACTCTTTTGCCCTCCACGCGGACCCGCTCCTCCAAGGCTCCACAGACCACAGTCCACCCAAGTCCCAAGTGTTATTTTATTTTATTTTATTTATTTATGTACTAAAGTCTAGAATTAGAAAGCATCAAAAAATAAAATAAAAAATCTACCAAAAAATGAAAAGGGTTTCATAATACTTTCATTTTCAACAAATTCAACTTTGTAACTTTTATTATTATAATGGTAAAGTTCCAGGGTACATAATTAAAATAGAAACTATTTACCGAGTAATATTGTAGAGTCTCCTTCGGAATTCTCTCTGAAGGAGGAGTGCTTAGTTTCTGTTTTCTCAAGTTTCAGTTTTTTCTGAGTTTTCATCTTTTAAGTGCTTAGTCCAGTTATAGTTATTTCAGTTCCTTAAATCAGTGTGATAGTGTTCTTTGGATCTCATTTGAGGAGGAGCATGGCAGAAGAAATTGATGAGATGTGAAAACATCTCAAACTTACGGAGGATGAGGAATCAGATGTGATTGATGTGGTGACCGATCCGGATGTAGGAGATGGTGGTAGAAAACCTTGGCTGGTCGGGAAGCTTTTAATCAATAAGCCTTTCAACAAACATGCGTTCATGACCACCATGAGGACTATATGGAAGTTGGTGAAGGGGGTTACGATTACCGCTCTAGAAGACAATTTCTTTTTATTCAAATTCAACACTGAATCTGATCGAAATAGGGTGATCGATGGTAGTCCATGGTCTTTTGATCAATGTTTACTTCTTTTTGCAGAGTATGATGGCGATCTTAAACTTGATCAGTATGATTTCACTAGGGGTTTATTTTGGGTCAGGGTCTATGATTTACCTGTAGGAATGCGGAGTACAAACACGGCTCGCACAATTGGGGAGCGAATTGGAGATCTGGCAATGGTGGATGAGAGCCTGGAAGCTGAGGGTTGGTCTACTTTTCTACGGATTAGAGTTTTAATGGACATCACCAAGCCGTTAAGACGAGTAGTGTCAGTGAAAGGGGCTGATGGTAATCAAATGGGGAGATTAAGTTATGAGCGAATACCTTTGTTCTGCAAAGTTTGTGGTTATTTGGGACACCATTATCTAGACTGTGATCATCCTGAGGCGACTACTATAATTGATAGTGGTAACTTCCCTTATGGGGCATGGTTGTGTGCTTCTCCTTTTAAGAGGAAAAGAGAAGCAATTGGTAGTGAAGCTTTCAAACAGCTAGGGAAGTGTTTAGGAGTAAAGGATTCGGGAGGCGCAGTCAAAACAACCAATAGAGCTTTGTTTTGGATGCCGGAGCGGCAAAACAAACAAACTGGAGAACTCTAGCGGTGGTGGCGACCGGGAAAGAAGTGGGTAATCAAGATCCTAAAATTTCGGGATTGCTGGCGAAAAAGAAGGAGTTAAATGCTGATTTTGTGGGAGATAATATTGCAGGATTTTTAGAGCTTGAAAGATCGAGATTTGGGGAAAAATTAAAGGTAACTGAGGAAGAAAATAATAATGGGAGGAAATGATTTGCGGGATGTGAGGGATAAAAGCCAGGATTCAGTGGAGATACAAAGTTGTCGGGCTTTGGAGGCCGTTAAAGGAGGTGGTGGGCCTTTGGGTAGCAAGGGGTTTTTATTTAGAGAAGAAAATCATTTGGGTTGTTCTGTGGGCCTGGACAAAATTGAAGGGGATCCCTCAACTAAAGTTATAGTTAAGGGTCCGGAACCAGCAACCGGCTTTGAATTTCAAGCCACAAAACAAAAGTCGGAGTCTGCTGTCTTATCTACTTCGCGAGCTTCACAATCTCGACGTAAGAAGATAGTGCCTCGAAGACTAAGTCATGGCGAGTTAAGGAGTAATGGTAATGTGGTTTCATTGGGAAAGCGAATTGGGCAGAACATGGAGGAGAAGGTTGTTGATGTGCTGGAAGATGGTGGAAAAAAGTCAAAACGCAGCAATGTCTCGACCACATTTGATTTTGTAATGGCGGAGGCTGGGAGTCAGCCCTGCCAAGAGCCATGATCGCTTTAGCTTGGAACTGCTGTGGGCTTGGGAACCCACAGGCAGTGCGTGCTTTAAAGGAATTATCAAAAAAGAAGCTTCCAATGTAGTATTTATTTCGGAAACAAAGTTACATGTTAAAAGACTAAATCGCATTAGATGTAGTTTAGGTTTTAATTCCTGTTTTGGTGTTGATGCTGAAGGAAGAAGTGAGGGACTTGCTATGTTCTGGGATGATTGTGTGGACATGGAGCTACTTAGTTTTTCAAAGAATCACATTGATATGTTAGTGGATGAGAAAGATGGGAAGGCTAAGTGGAGATTAACAGGGTTTTATGGAGAGCCAAATACAAACCGAAAGGGGCATCTCATGGGATTTGCTGCGTAAGTTGGCGGATCATGAGGTGAATAGATGGGTTTGCTTTGGTGATTTTAATGAGCTTTTATGGAATTGGGAAAAACATGGTGGTAGAGCTAGGCCAGAAGTACAAATGACTGCTTTTCGTAGTGCCTTGGAAGATTGTAATCTGCATGATTTGGGTTTCAATGGTAATATGTTCACTTGGAGGAGAGGTTCGATTGCGGAAAGACTAGATAGATGTGTTGTGACTAATCGTTGGAGACTCTCTTTCCCAATGGCAAGCCTATACCATTTGGTTTCCAGTGTCTCGGATCATGCCCCAATCCTTTTGAATACTGTACGGAAAGTAAATTCAAACCAACGAAGGAGGAAGAAGCCGAGGAGGAAGTATTTTGAAGCGGCTTGGTGCAAGGAGAATCAATTTGTTGAGAAATTGGATTCGATTTGGAATTGTGGCATAGTTCATGATTTACCATCAAAAATTGAAAGTGTACGGGAGGAATTGAGAATAAACTTTGGAAAGAAGACACATGAAGCTCGGGTAAGAATTGATGAGTTAACAAAGAAGTTGAATGCTCTGGTGGGTGACGTGGATTGTAATGTGGAGGAACATAAAAAGATTAGGGAGGAGTTGAATAAGCTTTTAGAGGAAGAAGAATCTTATTGGATGCAGAGGGGTAGGGTGAATTGGCTTCGTGAGGGGGATAAAAATACTAAATATTTCCATGCACAAGCCAATAAGAGGAGAACGAAGAATGCTATAATTGGGATTGAAGGGGAGGATGGGCGGTGGACTAGGGATATGGATGAGATCCAAATGATTGCTGCATCTTATTTTAAGAAACTTTTTACCTCTTCTGAACCTAAGCACTTCAATGATGTACTTGAGAAAATTCAACCTCGTGTTACAACAGAGATGAATGCATTTCTTCGATCAGAGTTTACAACGGAGGAGATTCACTTTGCCTTACAACAAATGCACCCCACCAAGGCACTAGGTCCTGATGGTATGCCTGCTCTCTTTTTTCAAAAACATTGGTCTTTATTAGGTAGTGATGTTGTTAATTTCTGTTTAAATTTTCTTAACGGTAACCTTTCTTTGCATGAGATTAATCATACACACATTGTTTTGATACCAAAAGTTAAAGAGCCAAAAAACATGACTCAGTTTAGGCCGATCAGCTTATGTAATGTACTTTACAAAATCATTTCAAAAAGTTTTGGTGAACAGGCTGAAGGTTTATCTCCCTAGTCTCATTAGCGAGACTCAAAGTGCTTTTGTCCCTGGGCGTTTAATCACTGATAATATCCTGGTGGCATATGAGCTGTTACACACTTTGAGAAATAATCAGAAAGGGAAGCAAGGGTATTTTGCTCTGAAATTAGACATGAGCAAGGCCTATGATCGTGTTGAATGGGACTTTTTGGAAGCAGTTATGGGGCGATTGGGTTTTGAAGATAAGTGGGTGAATCCGATTATGTCTTGTGTTCGTTCTGTCTCTTTCTCAGTGGTGGTAAATGGAGAAATTACTGATCGATTTAGGCCAGGTAGAGGTTTGAGACAAGGGGATCCCCTCTCCCCTTATCTGGTTTTTATTTTGTACTGAAGCTCTCTCTGCCATGTTGTTTGATAGTCAGGAAAAAGGCTTACTACGTGGGGTGGCTGCTAGTCGAAATAGTCCGCGGATTAATCACCTATTCTTTGCTGATGATAGCCTTTTATTTGGGAAAGCCAATTTGGGTGATAGCATACGGGTGAAGGACATCTTAAAGCGATATGAAGAATGTTCGGGCCAAAAAATCAATTTTGACAAATCAGCCATTATTTTTGGTAGCAATGTTGATCAGAATAGGAGAAACGAGCTTTTGAGTTTGTTTGGAGTTGTTGAGCAGGACTGCATGGAAAGATATCTAGGTTTACCAGCCATGGTTGGAAGGAATCGCAGACAGGCTTTTGGTGCTCTAAAGGACCGAATCTCAAAGAAATTGCAAAGCTGGACTGTTCGAATGCTATCTCAGGGTGGACGAGAGGTCATGATAAAAGCAGTGCTTCAAGCTATCCCCACCTATACCATGAATGTTTTTGCTTTGCCAAAAGCTTTGTGTACAGAGATCAATGGATTGCTTTCACGGTTTTGGTGGAAACAAGCTAGTGATAAAAGGCCATTATACTGGATGAGTTGGCGGAATTTGTGCAGAACGAAGACTTTTGGGGGCATGGGCTTTCGGGATATGGAATGTTTCAACATGGCCTTACTAGCTAAGCAAGGTTGGCGATTACTCACTGATCATCATAGTTTAGCATACAAAGTTTTGAAGGCAAGATATTTCCCGAGGACAACTTTCCTGGAGGCAAAATTAGGATGGAATCCATCATATACTTGGCGTAGTATTTGGAGTGCTCAAGAGGTTCTGGCTAAAGGAGTTCGATGGCGAGTAGGTAATGGTGCGAATATTCGAATTCTCAAAGATAAATGGGTCCCTCAAATTGATGGTTTTACACCGCACTCGGCTTTGGGAAAAATTAATGAGGATGCTGTGGTTGCCGATCTTATTAATCGAGATACTGGGGGTTGGGATTTGGACTTAATTGATCAATGTTTCTCGGATGAGGAGTCCATGGCGATTCGACATATTGCCCTAAGCAAAGTTTTAGTGCAGGACCGGTTTGTTTGGCACTTTGATAATAGGGGATTCTATACTGTAAGAAGTGGCTACAAAGTATTATGTAGCATGATGGGAGTTTATGATGATCAAGATCCGGAGTTCATTGAATATAACAAAGGGGTTTACCAAACGATTTGGCAAGCAAATGTTCCCCCAAAGGTGAGAATTTTTGGTTGGCGTATGACTCAGGATATTTTGCCAGTGACTGAGAACCTTCATTATCGAGGTATGGAGGTGAATCCAATATGCTTTCGATGTAAACAGAGTGCGGAAACGGGACCTCATGCTATCCTAGAACGCGAACATGCACGGGCGGTATGGGACATTGTGAGCACCAAGTATACAGGCCAAGAGATGGAAGATGGCTCTCGAATGGAGAATGGTTACTTTGGAACAATAAAATGGAGTGATATTGCACTCATCACTTCTTGGGCAATCTGGAATGATAGAAACACTGAATTTCATGAGGGAGTACGAAGAAATCCTCAACAAACGGTGGAGTTTATTCGAGCTTTATTTTGGAGTTTCAAAAGTGCCAGGAAGCGGTGATCCCTGTGGTGCAAATTGGACACAAGGTGAGATGGAAAGCACCACCGATGGGAGTTGTTAAAATTAATTTTGATGGTTCCTTCCATGCTGCTACAAAGTCTGGTAGTTTTGGGGTTGTTGGCAGAAATGCGAATGGGGAGGTGATGGGGGCTGCAGCTGGTCGGTTGGAGCATGTTATGGATGTTTTTGCTGCCGAGGCTCGAGCTGCTGTCAAAGCCATAGTATGGGCAAAAGATATGGGTTTTCGAGACATCATAGTAGAAGGTGATGCTTTATCTATCATCAAGAAGGCGCTTTCGACAACTCGGGATCTCTCTCCAATTGGTCCTTACATTGAAGAACTTAAGGCTGTTAGTTCATCTTTTATTTCTTGTTCTTTCTGTCATATTGGCCGGGATGGAAACAATTTAGCCCATGCCTTGGCAAGCTATGGTTTTTCCCTCCTAGAAGACATTGTATGGATGGAAGAAGTCCCTGATTTAGTCTTGGAAGTCTTCCAAAATGATTGTAATTTGTTGCCAAGCTAAATAAAATTCATATCTTTTTCCCTC